>JAMWET010004069.1:0-27595 GCA_024036415.1 Prochilodus magdalenae | reverse complement strand
TCTGCAACCCTTGACCTTTCCGACTCTACTGAGCTTATGGCTTACCATTCTACCGAAGGAGCTCCCCACCAGCCATCGGATTAAAACCCTCTGGAAATGAAGAGCTTTCTCCTCACTCGTCCCCTCACCAACAAGTCGCCTCTCATAGAACTCCCTGCATCCGTTATGGTCTGATGTTTTCCTTCAACTCCAGGGGAACAGCTCACCCCTCATCGCAGCTTATCTTCCAGAAAAAGTCCCCCCACATCCTGGTCCTTCATAATCCCTCCACCCTGAGATACAGCTCCTCCACCCTCCACGCTCAAACACTGTCACCTCAGCAAAAGTGCGCCACTCAACATGAGGACGTGGAGTGGGCTGACCACATTCCTCCAGTCACACGGCAGAACGGCAGAGGAGCCCCAACACTCTGGCGGGACAATGAAGATCCGAGAGTCGGCAGAGAGAGTGAGCCCTGGAAGAAAGAAGCATTAGAGTTTTTCTAAATTTAATTTTGTGTTTTTTTATGGTTTGATGCTAGCTGGTTGTTTTTATTTCCCCAGGGAGGTTTTTAGGTTATATGGTCAACTCAACTGATGCAGGCGAGGGTGGGTGACAAGCCATACGATTCAAACCAGAAAAGAAGAGACAAACCATGATCCTGATCTGAGGTGGGGGTGGGAAGGTGGTGAAGTGGGGGTGGAGGACCTGAAGACCTGGAAAACACAAATGAGTCACGCCTGATGTAACAGTGGTGGGGGCAGAAGGCCCATTACACATGTAGGAGTCCGGAGAGCCCACAAACCGAGATGCACACGAGGGAGGTAGAGGGACTGGTGTGTGATTCTGAGAGAGATCGTGACATTTTTGTCCCTCCTAGCTTATTTAAGAGGGCTGAAATGAGCTGCCACATGGAGTTATAACCCAATATTTCCCTTCAAAACCGGTAAAAATAATCATAACATCATTTCATTTTTCCCAACACGCGATACACATTTATTATCATGAATTGGTTTTTAATCATCTGTAGAGAAAGGAAGCTGTAAGAAATGCTTTTTGAACCTTTTTTTACATGTCTAAAAATGTGCTAAGTTGGATTAAAATTCTGAGGTTGATTAATAACTGGGACAAGCAATAATTATAAACTTGACCATGGGGCAGCAAATGATCATAAAAGGTGGACCAACTGAGGTAATTTGTAAGGCATGGCCTTTCCTAAACAAAAACTAAAAAACCCTAGCCCTCGGTTTTTCCAGGTAGTACATCTGGTTTTGGTTGCTCTTCTTCTTCGTCGCTGTGCCCTTGGCGAGGTTGGAACTCTCAAATATACAGCAAAACACACACATTCACCATTCCATGGGTGTCTGTCTCACGTCCGAACAAAGTCAGAATTGGACTCGCGCCGAGCTGAAATTCAAGGCTGGATTTATTTATAGGGTTGGACAGTCCAGGCCTCAAAAAACAAGAATCCAGGCAAAACATAGTTACACGAGAACAGGCAAAAGTCAGACACGAAGAGGCAGCCAGGAGTCAAGATACGACGAGGCAGTCAAGAGGTTCACAGATACGACGAGGGCAGTCAAGAGTCCAGATACAAAAGGGGGCAGTCGGAAAATCAGATATATGGCGAGGCAGTCAGGAGTCAGATACGAAGAGGGCAGTCAGGAGTCAGATACGAAGAGGCCCAGTCAAAGAGGTCCAGAATACGATGAGGCAGTCAAGAGGTCAGATACGAAGAGGCAGTCCAAGAGTTAGATACGAAGACGCAGTTCAAGAGTCAGATATGAAGAGGCAGTCAAGAGTCCAGATTACGAAGAGGCAGTCAAGAGTCAGAGTTCAGATACAAAGAGGGCCAGTCAGGGAGTCAGATATGAAGAGGCAGTCCAGGGAGTCAGATACGAAGAGGCAGCCATGAGTCAGATACGACGAGAACAGCCAGGAGGTCAGAAACGAAGAGAACCAGCCAGGAGTCAGATACGAAGAGGGCAGTCAGGAGTCCGATACGAAAGAGGCAGCCAGGGTGTCAGAAAACGAAAGAGGCCAGTCAAAGAGTCCAGAACACGAAGAGGCAGTCAGGAGTCAGACACAAAGAGGCAGTCAGGAGTCAGATACGACGAGACAGCCAGGAGTCAGATACGAAGAGGGCAGTCAGGAGTCCCGATACGAAGAGAGGGCAGCCAGGTGTCAGAAACGAAGAGGCAGTCAAGAGTCAGAAAACGAAGAAAGGCAGTCCAAGAGTTCAGATTACGAAGAGGCAGTCAAGAGTCAGATACGAAGAGGCAGTCAAGAGGTCAGATACGAAGAGGCAGTTCAGGAGGTCCAGACACGAAGAGGCAGCCATGAGTCCAGATACGAAGAGACAGCCAGGAGTCAGAATACAAAGAGGCAGTCCAGGAGTCCGATACGAAGAGAGGCCAGCCAGGTGTCCAGAAAACGAAGAGGCAGTCAAGAGTTCAGACACGAAGAGGCAGTTCAGGAGTCAGACACGAAAGAGGCAGTCAGGAGTCCCCGATACGACGAGAACGGAACAGCCCAGGAGTCCAGATACGAAGAGGCAGTCAGTGAGTCAGTATACGAAGAGGCAGTCAGGGAGTCCAGAAACGAAGAGGCAGTCAGGAGTCCAGAAACGAAGAGGGCAGTCAGGAGTCAGGACACGAAGAGAGCAGTCAGAAGTCAGACACGAAGAGAGGCAGTCAGGAGTCAGAATACGGACGAGACAGCCAGGAGTCCAGATACGAAGAGACAGCCAGGGAGTCAGATAGGAAAGAGGGCAGTCAGGAGTCAGATACAAAAAGGCAGGCCAGTCAGGAGTCAGATATGAAAGAGGCCAGTCCAGGAGTCCAGATACGAAAGAGGCAGTTCAGGAGTTTAAAAACCAAATAAAAGCAATCAGAACAGAGCCATCAATTAACGAGAAAGGTCAGTTATGAGAGGCCCGCTCGGTAAAGGCAATGGGAGATGTGTGTGTCAGGTGGACCAGGAGGGCTTATCAGCAAACGGGACTAAACGAGATACAGCTGAAAAATAATCAACACTCTCTGGTGAGATGAGGAAACGGAAGGAAAAACAGGACGTGATTGGGCGATGACGGACATGTGACTATGACATCATCGGGTCTTGGGTTCTGAGAGTTTTCAGGAGGTTCAAGAGGCCAAAGGATAAACCTGGAGGCATGACAGTCTGACTTTGTGTCCACAGTACAGACAAAGTTACAGTGGTGCTTGTTAAGGTTATTTTCCCAGAGGGATTTTTATAATGATGAATTTAAAGCGAGCCTTAGTCAAAAAAAAAAATAAATAATAAAACCTGAGAATATTTTAATTTTTTTTACATTTTTTTAAAAACAGTCCAGCACCCCACAGCCTTTTTAAACCAAGCCTACAGAACGTAGTTTCCTCAGATATCACAGTTCCTGCCCCACTGAGTATCAGAGCATAGGAGAAAGAAGCAACCCCAAGGCCACTAAAAACAGCTCACAGCTTCTGCAATGTAAAGAATAATCAGTAATATTTACTCCATCTCTTTTACCATACGTCAGAGAAAAGTGCCTTTACCTTGTTCTTTGGGGAAGGAAGCTTATGGAGTTTGCCCACCAGTTGTTTCAGCTCAACACCTGCTATACTAAAAGGACACAGAAAGAGAAAAGTGCTTATCAGTGGGCCAGTATACTGCTACTAGACCAGCACAGTAAAAGGTGAAGGTGAAAAGTGAAAAGTAAAATGTTTATCTGAGTCCAGTCTTATATAATATAGGGTTCGTAGAGTTTCTCTCCAGGGTCCCAGTAGAGATTCCACAAACTCAGGGTGGGATTCCACAGGGACCCACTGATTCATGCCACAGTTCAGTTCAAACCATTTCCAGATGTTTTTGGGGTTCTGAACACATAATGAAACTCACTGAAACAAAAAAACGAGCCCCCTGTGACTGAAAAATGTACCCAGTAGTAGTGTGTAAGACCTCCCACCCCAAACAGCTGAACTGGATTTGGCATGAACCGTACAAAAGTTTCTGGATGTAGGCGCCACATCAATGCTCAGACACTCTTGGAATCATAGAATTGGGTTCAGCTGGTCCAGGTTTTGGTGGACGCCTTCCCCTGGCCGTAGTCCCAAAAAGATCTTTAAGAAGGATTCAGATCTGGGGATGGTGGTGGAGCCAGAAACAGAGATGGTGAATGCTCCTGGACGTCCAAACATGGCCTATCAGTCACATCTGCAGCCCTGTGAAACCTGAGAAACTGTCATCTTTGGAAATACCAGGATAGGAAATGTGGCAAGCTGCATGGGGATGGTGGGCAGCTCTCCCATCCAACAGTGTCTGGGGAGCCAGTCAAGGTTTAGGTGTCCTTGCTCAAGACCACTACAGTTTAATGTCCTGTTGGGTTCAGAGAATTCAAACGAGTCTCAATCACTCACAAGTCTGGTTCCGTTACCTTAGTGCAGACTGAAAGAAGAGCCGTATTCAGCAGCTTCCTTTGCGAAAAACTGAGATTCAGCAAATATAGTCTCGTCGTTGAAGGAAGCCTGGCTTTGTCCTGGGTCACTAGGGCAGAGTTCCACATGTTTGTAACTTACAACCTGTAAAAAAACACTTACTAGGTTGCCGTTGGTGGGAGCACAGATGTGTGAGGGGGGCCTGATGCTCTTCAACATCTATCTATTTCCTAAAGGTCCACACCATGAGCCCTCGTATGTGACCGTGGGTCTGTTGGACGTGTGAGAGGTTGCACAGTGAGCTAGAGTTTTTGTGTTCCAGTCAGGCTTTTTTCAGAGAAGGCGAAAAACCAAGCCCTTCTTCACACTTTAAAAGCGCTTCACAACGCTTAACACATGTGAAAACCCCCACCCTACCCTACCCCCGCCACCCTTCTCAACCCACATGGTCGACCATTCGATTCCCTTAGAGTAAGAAAGGAAAGCTTGAGAGGAAACCAGGCTTGAGGAGGGAACCCCATCCTCCACAGGCTGATTCCCTGTGGAGGAGAAGAAAGCCAGAGCTAAACAGGGGAAGGGAGCTTGGAACATCAGATGCAGTCCCTGATTTCATATAAAAAAAACTGCACAGTGTGTGGAATCCTGTTCTTCTGGGTTTTTCCATTTTTAGTACTTTTATATTTTCCTGTATTTTTTTGTATTTAGATCTGATTTTATTATTTCTAATGTTTTCCTGACCCGTCTGTTTCTTTCCTCTGTCCCTGTTCTTTTCCTCCCTGTCTGTTCTTTCCTCTCTGTGCTGCTGTTTAACATTTGCTAATTTTCCCCCACTGTGGGGTCAAATACAGGGTCATCGTATCTTCATCCAGGAGCCGTAAGAGTAAAAATCACGGATGTTCTGATTGCTGAGCTGTGGTGAAAAACTCTAAAGCTAAATTTAAAAACAACCATTAAACCCACATCATAGATAGTGTTCGGGTACAATGACTGCTCAGCCAAAACCCACTTCCGCTGATAATGATCAGAAACCCAAAACCACATCACAAGAGCCGCCCTGCTTTAATTCAGATCAGAGCCCCCAATTTTCATGTTCACTGCTTCCTCTGTTCCCTGCTGTGTTTCCCTGATAAAGCTAGCTCAGCATGTTACTCACTCTCCTTCTGCTGAGCTCCACTTCCAGTCCTGGCCTCACTGAGCAGCTTTTCAGGGTTCTGGGTTTGAGGTTTTGAAACAACGTACTGAAAACTCTTAGTGGTGAGGCTCAGGTTAATACTCTCCCAGCAGGACAGCATCGCATACATGCTAAACTACACATGTTAAATAAAGAGATATATTTTTTAATAAATACAAAATATACAGAGGTGTGAAAAAAAGTGTTTTTGCCCCCCCCATTGATTTCTTTTTTTTTGCATGTTTTTTTCTGATGGTTTCAGATCATGAATCTAAATTTAAATATTAGTCACCAAAGGGGGACACAAGTGAAACACCAGAGTGCAGCTTTTTAAATGAAAGGTGTTTTATATTATTAATAGAGAAATAAAATCAAAAAACCTTACATGGGCCCTGTGTGAAAAAAGTTGTTTTGCCCCCCCAGTTTAAAAAACATAACTGTGGTTTGTCACACCTGAGGTTCAAATTTTTTTTGTCTCTAGCCACACCCAGGGACTGGTGGGGTGGTCCCTCAGGGCGGGACGGGCACTAGGTGGGGTGGGGTGTCCTCAGGCGGCGGGACCTGGTGGGTGGGGGTCCTCGGGCGGTGGGGACTGGTGGGTGTCCTTCGGTGGCGGCGGGACTGGTGGGTTGTCCCTCGGGCGGTGGGGGACTGGTGGGGTGTCCTCAGGGCGGCGGGGACTGGCGGGGTGGTCCCCTCAGGCGGCGGGAACTGCGCAGGGTGGCCCTCAGGGAGTGGAAGTATGTTCCCACTTCAAATCATTTTTACATGTTGTCTCCCCCTCCCTCAGACAGACTGAAACGCAGGACCAAGAGTTTTCCTCTGTGATGGGTAAGTCCTTAGTGGACTTCCCTGTACGTGTGGTTTATACTTAATGTAAAAACACTTTTCTAATATGTTTTCTTATATTGATTTCCCCCCTAGCCCTCTCTCTATCCTTTTATGGTAAACCAGAACGGTGTGTGTTCCACGAGTTGTGCACACTAACAGCTGCTGGCACTAATAGAGAAACACAGACGTCAGCTGGTTTATTGGAAGGGTCCCTAAAGGAAACAGGATGCAGAGACTTTGTGGTTTGAGCATCCTGAAAAAAACTGATTATTGAAAACCCCTCTCTAGAAAAACCGAAAGGGCACATATCGGATGGTTGGAAAAGCCATGTTGGCGGACATCAGTGCTCAAATATGCTACCATGGATCCCACTGGATCCAGCCGGAGACGACTAAGGGGATCTGTGGAGACATGGCCAGGCTCCTGGGTGGGTGTTTCTCCTACAGCTGCTGTTTCGGTTGAGTAGCTGGTGGTTGGACGTTTCTCGCTGTGGAAGGGTCCCGGAACAGTTGTTTTTCAGGATGTCTCTTCGAAAGGTGCTAGCGCAGGGGGGAGGCTACGACCTGTTTTTTTACCCTGTTTGAGGTGTATCTGTAATGTAGTGGCCTCTGAAAAGATCTTTGTTTTCACTCGAAAACGCAAAAACTGGACAGTTTTGATAGCTAGAAGAATCGCGCGCTGTTTCGTTTTTACATAGGTAGTTTATTCATTCATCTTCAGGAAATCAGTAAGTGCAATAGACCCCTACGTTTTGTTAAATGAAGCCACAGACTCACACTTTAAACTTATAAACCCCAATTCCAAAAAAAACGTTGGGACGCTGTGTAAATGAAAAATGCAAATAAGTGTAAATATAAACGGAAATACAAAACAAATATGCAGATTATAAACCCCATATTTTTTATTCACGGTGGAAACGTTTCAAACACAATCACATGGTGATAGGGAAACACTTTACCATTTCCTGAAAAATGAACTAACTCGTTTAAGTACATGAAGGGGCCAGTAAAAAACACAGAAAAGTGGGGAACAGGGGAACCATGTCTACCACTGTGCAGCATCCCTCCTCTCCTCAGCAGTCCTGTCTGAAAGAGAGGAGACCCACCTGCTGGAGTTTCTAGGAGAGGAAATGAATGTTGTGCCACTCCTATCTGAATTGTAGGGGTTCTAGCTTCAGCTCAGCTCAGCACTCCTGGATCTTCGTTTCATTGATGCAGCAAAGTGCTCACTCTTGGTGAAAGGTCTGGACGGCAGGCAGGCCACTTCTGAGAAGCCATGCTGCTGTGAAGGATGCAGTCTGTGGTTTAGCATTGTGCTGCTGAAGTATGCAGGGCTTTCTCTGATAGCCCTATACACTGTTCAGCAGTGATGGTCCCTTTCCCAGGCTGTAGGCACTAATGAAACCCTCATAGCATCAGAGATGCAGGTGTTTGAACTGTGTGCTGATACCTACGACATGCGGCTTGTTGTTTGTATGATACAGCTTTAACTTGCGTTCGTGGAGAGCACGGCGAAGAGTGTTCAGACAGTAATCTCCTGAGCCCATGCAGTGAACTTCCAATACTGACCCTCCCGTGCACGCTGGTGGTTCTCCAGATTCTCTGAATCTGTTGATGATATTATGGGCTGGAGATGGTGGGAGATCCAGTCTTTGCAAATTTAATGTGGAGGAACCTTTTTCTGAAATTGTTCCACAATTCTTAGACACAGTTTTACGCAGATTGGTGAACCTCTGCCCATCTGTTTTTCTCAGAGACTTCTTCTTCTTCTTGTCTTCCTTTTCCAGCCTTTTGTTTGGCCCCTGTCCCAACATTTCTGAGCTGTGTTACTGCCATCAAGTTCTAAATGAGTTAACAATGTTAATGAAATGGTAAAATGTCTGATATGTCCTCTGTGTTCTAAGGTGAATAATGAATATGGGTCTATGAGATTTGTAAATCATCGCACTCTGTTTCTGTTTACATGGTTTGAATTTGAGCCAGCATCTCAACCATTAGGCATCGGGGTTGTAATTAATGAATAACCAGCTAGCTGTTTAATTAGCATGAATTAAATTAAATCTAAGTAAAAGCCTACGTGATGCACAAAGCATCATTACAGTACATGTGCAGCAGCATCATTCAAATACGGTGCATGGTAAGCTTTACACTCGCATCCAAATATTGTTTATGATTTATGGTAAGTTTTGCAGATGTCAGTTAGAACATCCCTCTGAGCCGGGCTGTTATCCTGGAGTGCTTCAAAACAACTTCCGTCATCCGTGTGCCAAAGAAATCAGTCTTCTTTTCACACTACATCCTGGACTTCCTGACTCAGAGACCTCAGTCGGGCAAGTCTGGCAAGAAGACCTTGAGCACCACCAAACTGAACACAGGTGGTTCCCAGGCTGTGTGCATCTTCAAGCTTGCTGAGGGTACTACAGTGGTGGGTCTGGTCAGCAACAATGACCGATCTGCACAGCAGAGGTGTAGCATCATCAGCTACCAAAGCGTTTTCCAAATGACCCCGGTGGTAATACAGGTTGGACCTTGAGCTGGAGTAAACGGTTGGGTGTGAGTGGTTCTAGATCATTGGGATCACATTAAAGGGCGTCTGTTCAAAATAGATTTAACCTCACATCACTGTGATGAGGCTCAGCCAAGGTTGAACGTCCATTTCACACCTTCTGGAGGAGACTCCTTTCAATCTGTTTTACACTGCAAGACTTTATTGCTCCCCTTAACTCCTTTTCAGTAGAGGCCAAATTAGTTCCATTGTCTGATCTTATTACTCTTCCTCGGCTCTTCTGGAAATGAAGCGCCTGAATGCATTCACACAGGAGTCTGTATCCAGAGAGTGCTCCACCTCCTGATGGACTGGCTGCTGGTGGGACAGGTGACAATCACACCGTATCGCTTCGCCATGGCGCGCCCTCTTTTAACCTCTATTGGTCCAAAATAATCAACTGCAACCAATGAAGTGTACAAGGGGGAAGGTCAGGAGTCATGCAGTCCACTGGTAGGTCAGCCCATCATGATGCCGCCTGCAGGAAACGCACTCGTTCATGACCTTTCTTGCCAGAGAATTTTGAAACAAGGGGGTCTAGTACTTTCGTAAGGTGGACAGCATGTGGTGGTCTTCCCCTACTGTGTCCAACTTGCTGATGAAATATGTCGAAGTATAAACTCTGAAAACATGATGAATCTTTGGGGCCAAATGGCAGGATGTTTTTCTGCTCCTCTGGATTCGCCATCTTGTTTAGAAGACCATCTACTCCAGCCTGGAGATGGAGCTCCACATTCTTTCCCCATTGCATAAGAATGCCATTTCCTGTGTGAACCCTAGATGTTGGCAAAAAAACATCACAATGGGGACTGCACCATCAATGGCCTGGACCGATAGTGGATGAAGAACCTCTGAAGCTTTAAAGGTTTTAAATGTCCAAACTGTCTTTATAATAATCCTTTTATTATTAATAAGGTGAAAGAGATGGAGTGTTGACTTTGGGGGACTTCGATGATATAGTCAGAAGTTCCAAGTTCCTTGGCGTGCACTCACATCACTGATGAACTCACCTGGACCCTCGACACCCACCTGGGGGGCAGTAGAGAGCGTTTTTGACCAGCTCTCTTTCCCACCATATATGGGAACTGCACCGTCTTAGACCCTACGGTGGATTGTTGAGGACAGCTGAGGAGGCCGGACACCTGCAACCACAAGTCGTAGGCTGCTGGCATTGTGGGATAACCCCTCACACCCACTGTGAAAAACTCTTCACCTTCCTGCCACCTGCCAGAAGGTACCAGAGCATGTTCCACCATTACCAGACCCTTCTTTCCTGAGGTGGTCAGATTACTGAACACACTAGTGGCTCTCCTAGACCCCCTTGCTACACCCACCATAGACCGTTTTTTACCATCACCGCCCACCCCAGACTTTTTTAACTCCTAACTCTGAATCTGCACTTCCTCCCCCCATCACACCCTTTGATAAAATGCCCCGTGTGCTCGTATGTGATGTCCTGGTATTTTATTGTCTTGAAATTCCTGAAAATCTTTCGACGCTGAGCTTTGACTCTATGCAGGCCTAGCTTGGAGAGTAACTGACCTGCATTCTTCTCTCTCTTTCAGGAACTTTCAGACCGTGTCTCCTTCAGAGAACTTCAACTGTTCTTAGGCATGTTCATCCAGGAGGGAAACATCACCCTGCCCCTGTGACAACAACTGCAGAAGAAGAGATATCCTGGTATCACCCAGAGCTCAGAGGAGATGAAGCTGTTGGTTTCTGCTAGAAAAGGAAAAGGGAAACTGGGAAAACATTATTTTTTACCTCAACCCATAATGTGGATGAAGGCCACTATGTTTACAACAGAAGACACTAGTCTAGTAATTATTATTGGTGTTTAATGAGACAGATTTTGGGGACTCTATTACTGCGGAGGACGAAAAATGGTTTCAAAGCCCAGTCAGTTTTGGAGCAGCTCTCAGACTGAACTTTGCAGGTTCGTGCTAACACTATGTAACCCTGATGGTTTTGCCTTCATCTCACATCTCCCTCACCTTGCCTTGCAGTTAACTCATTGCCACCCACTGGACACCTCTGTCCTCTCGGTCAGTGGTTACCTTTCTGGACCAGACATCAGGACATTCCTTTTTCAAAATCCCTTCAGGATCTCTCAGCTCACACCTTTCAACTTCTCGGGACACTGGTGCCTTTCCAGTGCCCGTGCCATCCAAGCTGAGCCGTTTACATCAGCCGAATGGTGCCCAGAACTCCAGCCCAGGGGCTTTCTTACCACACTGAGTTAGTGGTTCAGGCTTAAACCTCTTTCACCACAGGCAGTATGGAGACAAACGTTTTGGGTCACAGTATTTATGGCACCATCACGCAAGTATGTTAGCAGCACTGTAGCAACCACATGGAACACTGTTGCTGGGATAGCATAGCAACGACCTAGCAACACTTCACAAGCACCTCAGATAACGATCGAATCGAAATGGCTTGGCGACCCCAGATCACAAACTGATCCAGGAATCACCCGGGGGGTTCTTACCACGGGGTTAGGGGGGCTTCTTGTCCTGATAGTGGGACAAGAGGCTCCTTTTCAGGATGCTCTGTCTGCTATGCAAAAGTTATGGCACCCCTGGCCAACCTGCATGCTGTTGTTGATTCTGTGAGTGTAAACATGTTTCATGAAGCCGTTCATGTGCTGATGTTGTCTGTATGTGGAGTCTGAGAGACATTGGAAATCCATAATCATATCCCTTGCAGTGCCAGCACAGCCCCACATACTTTTGAGAGCCAGCTTATGATACAAGTAACTGTGAGCGTATCTCACCACTCATCTCATTTCTGAGAAGCGTGTGGTTTAATGTGCAGCAGGGCGGGCTAGAACATTTCACATCTTCTTTTGATCTTACCACATATGATGTGAAAACAGTTTCAGTTTTAGTGGTCAGGCCGTCATGGTAACCACTCTCCTGGTAACCACGCTCTGTGCTGTTGTATTTCAGGTGATCAGAATCATCAGCTTGACGTACCTGATAACACGACTGAGATTTCCAGGCACGCTGCGGGATGTGGACACTCCAGGATCATGCTTATGATTGCGATATGTGCCGGCGGGTTCTGTGTTCTGATGAGCATCATCTGCATCTGCGTGCTCTGCTGCGGGAGCCCAGGTGAGAACCAATCCTACAGTTCTAGAACCCTATAAAAACAGACTAAAGGAACTAGATATAATAACTTCGTCCTGATTCTCAACTGAAGATGTACTTCCAAACCAGCACCTACATTCACTTCCCCATAGAACCAGGTTCATCACAGGCCATGCCTACTGGATTCACTCTGCAGGTTAACACTGCTTGAGTTGACTCTGGATTATGATCCTGTGGAAGACATGATAACATTATTATTTATAATTGTTATAATGTTATTTTGGGAAACTGAATTTGCCCAATGTTCTCTTTCAGGAAAGCCAGCATCATCGTGCAGCCACTGCCGGAACGAGGTACCGAAAACACTTTCACTCGTTACATCATCACCTTTCCTTTTACCGAACAGATGGATGTTTGAACATGACTCTCTTCTCAATTCTACCTTTATACACGTGTTCATTCATGCAACCATGCAAGGCCTTTGTCGTAAACGTTTACAGTTATAAATGTGTAACGGGTTTACTTCTGCGTTGTGTAGGGTTGAATGATCAATGAAGTGATGACATCAGCACACCAGCTTAACATGAGGGAGCATTTATTTATGCACAGAGTTTACAAAGGTGAATAAACAGGCTTCATTAGCTTTTCTCTCGCTCCCGTGCCCTCAGCAGCGTAATTACAGAGCTGTGCCAGCATACACCGTCTCTCACAGTGGCGTTTTCCTAAGAGGACGGAAGGTGGGGCTACAGCTTACTTCGTACTCCACTCAACTAATGTCTGCTAAAACCCTGCCCTTATTGAACCAGCTTTAGTAAACCAGACTTCTCTAATTAATATTCCTCAAGCTAAATAATTAGCAGTAGACAAAAGAAACAATAAAATAATTAAAACTAAGAAATTTACAGAAAAAATATTTTTATATTTTTTTTGTTATGTTCCTCAATGAAATGTTCCTCAATCTCAATGACAGCGTGTCACTCTCAGTGACGAGTCCCGTTTTTCTCTTGGTGAAGACGACCAAAACTTCACTCTCAACAAAAAACAGATTCAAGTCATCAGTTAAGAACTAGATTAGAAGCGTTTTTGTTCAGACAAAGAGGAACCCAACCTCCACATTTAACCCATCTGTGCAGTGAAACACTCGAACACTAGGGGGCAGTCAGCTCACAGACAAAACAGTGACTCTCTGGCGACAAGGCTGGTGCCCTAACCTCCAGCCCACGACTTGTGACCAACTGTCTATAAATGTCTGAGTCCTCTGGTTCTTCCTGAATGACTGTATGACCACTGCTATTAGGAAGCTCAGCGGTTAGGAGGTCTTGCCATGGTTCTAATGTGTTCTGCACATGGAGAGCCTGGGACTGATTCTCTGCTCTGGCTATATGGTTTAACCCTTGCTGTTCCAGCTAGTTTCTAGGCTTGTGTGCTATACTCAGTCCATTGACACTATAGGGTGTAAAATACCAGTGCTAGCTGAAGAACATACGTTTACATGCTCGTAAACTTTGGGATGAGTTCCTGACGCTTGTTTGGCAGACCCTGATCTATCCTTGCCCAGATAGGACTTCTGTAGATGCTGCTTTTATACCCAAGTACAACATTACATCACCTGTTACGATGTTTTTAAGAAGATTCCCAGCCTTAAATTGATCCTGTGCTTTCGTTTTGGATCTACAGGAGACAGATCTACAGTACGCCAGCCTTGCACACGAAAACGTCCCCCAAGCATCTACTGCCATAACCTCAGCACCTGCCTTGGACAGTGTGATCTACGCAGGAGTCGTACCACAGCCCAGCAAACATGTACCTACATTTAGAGCTTAGAGTTATACACTCCACCTAATGAGAAACTGTAGAACAGACTCAGTCTATACCACAGTACCTACATTTAGAGCTTAGAGTTATACACTCCACCTAATGAGGAACTGTAGAACAGACTCAGTCTATACCACAATACCTACATTTAGAGCTTAGAGTTATACACTCCACCTAATGAGAAACTGTAGAACAGACTCAGTCTATACCACAGTACCTACATTTAGAGCTTAGAGTTATACACTCCACCTAATGAGAAACTGTAGAACAGACTCAGTCTATACCACAGTACCTACATTTAGAGCTTAGTTATACACTCCACCTAATGAGAAACTGTAGAACAGACTCAGTCTATACCACAGTACCTACATTTAGAGCTTAGAGTTATACACTCCACCTAATGAGAAACTGAGGAACAGACTCAATCTATACCACAGTACCTACATTTAGAGTTTAGAGTTATACACTCCACCTAATGAGAAACTGTAGAACAGACTCAGTCTATACCACAGTACCTACATTTAGAGCTTAGAGTTATACACTCCTACATGTAGCAAACTAAAGACGTTGGTTGCTGGTGCACCACTCAGAGACTTAAAATCCTTCAGTCGTAACAATCAACACAATGGAAACTATTTAAGCAGTTTTGATGATCATGTCTGGAGCCACAACATGCCAGCGCCTGGTGAATCTAAGCACTGCTCACTCAGTGATTTGTCATTACTTGGGTAAATTAAAACCACATTGAGACCACAGAGAGTCAAGTTGAAACTTTGAAAGCCAAAGGGAATGATGGGAAGCCCAAACCGATGAACAAAGAAACAATGAGCCACTAAAACCCTGTACAACACGATCGGTCTTTTATTAGTGTGTCCTGGTTACACAACAAACAGCAGCCAGTGTTTCTGAGCTTGAATGAGACGTTTCCTAGCATTGTGTGAAGCTGTGGAGCTTTTCCATAGAAGCTATAACAGAACTCATTACTCAGTGCCTGGATAGAGCAGGTATAGATGTGCCATGGTTTCGTGTAGGCGGGATTAAAATGAACATGAAAAACCATTTACAGAGGAGCTAAACTAACTGGATGAGCTTAGCACTTAAACAATATGCACCATCCCTGCTCCATTTTAGATAAATAAATATCAGTAATAAATTAATATTTCCTATATTAGTTCCTATAATAGTCCCATATGCACAGACGGTAATGTAATTAGTACAATCATTGTTATGTCTCCATAAAAATGGAATTGTTGCTACTTTTTATATTTTCATGTTATATATTTATTATTATTATTATTTTTCATTTTTCTTTAATTTTAAATGTGTGTGAGTGTGTATGTGTACAGTATATAGACCACTGTGTAAACCTTCCCAATGGTCATCCAATGAAACTGATTCAGGACTGTAAGAACATTCTGGGAGATCATGAAGACCCAGTGTAGCGTCTAAGGATGTGCAGGTGTCTCCTAGACTGGCTGATATCAGTGTTCATGAGTACACCATCAGCCAACCACTGAACCAGAACAGTATATATGGAACCACCGGATGGAGAAAGTCACTACTCTCCAGGAAGAACATTCCTGCCTGTTTAAAGTTTTCTAAAGACTCTCAGGATGAGCAAGAAGTCCACTGAAATCCTCCCATCTGCTGTTGGAGGATCTTCTTGGCTTTAATGAGAGGTGTTACGGTTAGCAATACCGAACACCGCACTCCAGCACTATCTTATATCCCAGCTGGACACATGCTGGTGGTAGTATCACAGTTTGGGCGTGTTTGGCTGCTGTTGGGTGAGGATGGATGAATTCTGTGTCGTGTCAGGGAATTCCACAGTGTTCAGGCATCCATTCATGAACTGAACCCCATAGGAAAATGGGTCCTGCAGAAAGACAATGGCCCTAAAATATCTGGGTCTATAAAGACTGGCTAAGGCCAAAGATGCTTGCTTCGGAACGGCCAGACTCTGAACCTTAACCCAAAAGAAATGTTCAGGCAGAACCTGAGGGGAAGGAAAGCCCACCAACATAAAGTTCTGTGAGGAGGCACAGACCAAGATTCCCCCAGGTCAGTGTGACCTACAGTACTAGGACCCATCTATTAGAAGTCTATGGGTTGGGGTTCTACACCAGCTTCTGAAAGCAGAGGTTCACATACTTTCGCCAACAGAGATGTTAATGTCAGATTATGTATTTAAATAAATGGATGGAAGACTATGTGGCCGTGTTCCTTGGTTTAATGGGCTCTCTTTACCTGATGTTACCAGGTGACTGAAGATCTGATCACATTACAGGTAACATCCATGTAGAAATTCAACAGGTGATGGAAGGTTCTCAAATTCTCTACCAGCACTGTAATCATAGCAGTAACAATAATACACGGTCAGTCAAACCTTTGATATTTGGACTGAAGATATGGACACTGTTATATTTTCATTCAGTGCATTCCACCAAGAAGACGTGTACAGTCTTCTACAATGTTCTACATACAACTGAGAAACAGACATACGCCAATACAGACAGCAATGTTGCCCCGCCCACAACTGATGAATAAGCAGCTTAGCGTTTCAGACGATAAGGGAAGTCCACCACTTTGTCAATAGGAGGATGTCAAACATTAATAATTTAGTTTATAATGCTGTATTCATGCCAACATTCCTGAATTCAGGATGCTTGTTTATTTCTTTACATTTACATTTATGGCATTTACCATCCAGAGCGACTTACAAGGGTATTCATATTACAGCTAGGCCAGTGTAGTGTTTGGAGTCTTGCCCAAGGACCCTAATTGGTGTAGCACAGCATAGTAACCCAAGACCGGGAATCGAACCCCCGTCTCCCTGGTGGGTAGTGGTCTTATCCACTGAGCCACACCAACCACATCTTTACATCAGTATAAAAATAAATAATATAAATGAATTCACATTTCATAGGTTAGATAGCTCTTTAACATAAAGATGTATATCTAATACAGTGTAAAGCCTTTAGTGTCATCACATTAAAGAGCCGTATCCACATGATCCAGTGTAGCCCAGATCATGTAGATGAGGTAGATCATGGCCTCCTCAACCCACTCGTGGTTTCTGAAGTCATAGACTCCATCTTCCGACCTCAAACACATCAGAAGTGGCAGGTGAGTCAGAGTTCACAGCCGTCTTGACGTCGTACACCATCTCCCCTACGTGCTGCAGACCTCTGCTTCCTCTGTCTGATTCTCCAGCTAGACCTAGCTGTCTGAAGACTGTACCAGGAGCTCCATCTGAGAGGCTGTGATGGACCAGCGTTATTTCCTCTCAGAAGAAACTGAATATTAAACATATGAGGAGAGAGGGAGTCAAGATCTGTAGGAGAGGATGGTTCGTTCCAGCATCATCTAGAGCGACAGAGACAGACAGAGAGAGAGAGAGAGACAGAGAGAGAGAGAGAGAGAGAGAGAGACTTAATTAGTTTTATATCCAAAAAGCTGCTACATAAAACTGATCAGTTATGTTGTATCTATGAACTGTGTATGTGCACCACTGTGGGGATTACTGAGCCGTACTCAAATCAGGTTTGATGTTCACTCACCTGTAGGATCATCTATCTTCTCACTGAAGCTCTCTTCAGGTGTTTCTTTGGGGAACAAGAGAAGGAAACCTTTATGACATCATAAACTTCCCATGTAGTCATTGTTACTGTGTAAAAGCTATTTTACTGCTTCTAATTTCACACTGGTGATATGATGACACCATGACAGATACAGCCCGGTGTGTGCGGGTCAGGGACAGCTCAGGAGAGGGTGGAATGATTTGGTAAATATCACTGAATCTCATTTCATTTTTTCCAGACCAATTTTATGACTGACATTTGAGTGGTGATTATTTCTTTTTTTTGATCAAATATTTATTGTCATTTAAAGGGACAGAAAGAGAAAACAATCAATCAATATTCCACCCTGCAACCCCGTCCCCACAACCCCTCCCTACAACCCCCCCCCTTCCATACCCCTCCCCATGGCATCCCACCCCACCCTACCCCACCCTCAAATGGCCAGATTAACATGAAAGAAAGTGAATACAATACAGTCATAGTATAACTGAAGGTAAATAGATGCAATAACAATATTAATAATGGTGATAATAATAGTGAGCTGAGCTTGGATCAGAGTTCAGAGTAGTTTGGCAAACTTATCAACAGCATCTTCCCAGGCCTTTAACGTGCTTCCTTTAGCACCATGGATACGAGCAGTCAACAATTCCAACAAGGATCCATTGTCTCCAACTTAAAGAATGAGGAGGTTGCCAGCGTAGAACTAGTATTTTCTTGGCAGCAGTCAGTCCAGCCATCCAAATTCTTTTTCCTGTACAGTCCGGGTATCATCATTCAAAAGATAAAGCTGAACTGATAAAGGAATTGATTTCTGTGATTTCAAACTATCAACCACCCCACTGGAGGAGCTGTCCTGACTAGCAGCAGTGCTTGAAGTGAGGTAGCTCCAAGAATACCCTTCCAGATTCTTTCCTGATTGTCCGAAGGCAAAAAACCTTTTTGAAAGAGCTCAGAGAACTGATCCCAGCTATTCAAGTGAGATTTAAGAACGTGGAACCAGCGACTAGGTTCACTCGCCCCATGGCCTGCCTAAAGGCGTCAACAGCATGCAACCAATCCATTAGCACAATACTATTAGAACCACCAAACCTTGGCGGCTCCATTTTTGAGTGCTGTAGCGGCGAAGTAAGAACCCATGAAGTACTATTAAGCACAACAGAATCAGATGCGACACAACCACTCGAGCAGTGATGTACATGGCAAAAAGCCCTGGGATAAGTTCCAGCACATGGCGAAACCTGTGGGTGACGGGAACAGGAACCCTCCTTTTGAGCACCATGTGGCCTAGAGCCAGTACAAGTCATTGGTTGACTAGGGTTAGGGGCGCTTGCACTGTGAACAGGCACGTAGGGCGTAGAAGCACTCAATAGCACAGACCAAGTCACACCCTGGCTAGAAGAACGGGTCTTCGAGTCAGATTTCAGCTGCCTAAGAATTTCGGTCTGAATGAATTAAAACAGTCTCTTAACCGTCCCGTTTCCTGATGCATTAACTGAACCTGACTTTCTAGAGAATTAGAATTAGAGCGCAGAAAGAGTGGCAAATGTCCCATAGTCATCGTCAGTGTCAGACAAATGATCAAAAACAAATCATTTCCAAATAATCTGGCAGCTCAATAGACCCAAAAACTACAAAACAGAGATTACAATAAAGAACACTTTGAACTAAATTTAGTACTAACAATTTAAGACAAATCACCTATATACAGCTAAACTACTGCAAAGGTATGGCAGATATCAATAGAAAACGCATTAGGAGGACGTTAAAGGTGAAAACATATAATGTGAACTGTCCTACTTGTGGTCCTCAGTGATGCTGTCTGAAGCATCGTGCACCTGCAGGCGGAGGGCACACGCGCGCGTTTTCAGCACTGTATACAGAATGTTAGTACACACAAAAAAAATTGTGCACGCAACCAGTTGTCCGATGATCCTACTCGTGAAAAACAGCATCCAAGTCCACAAGAGGCAACCGAAAAGTCCAGAAGCGGCTCCCCTTTCCATACAAATCACGTGGAAAAACACGTGAGCATATACGGGAAAAAGTGTCACTCACTGGTAAAATCCATCGTTCTCCTTAACAAGGCACACACACGCCAAAAAAAAACGGTCCAAAAACAAGCGCTAGTTAGCATTAGCGGCTAACGGCCCAGTCGGCACGGAAAACAGCGTAGGCCCGAAGAGATGCAGAAAAAAAACGAAAAAAAAAAATGGGGTTTACCCTCCGGAAACCGAGCGCGGACTCTGCAAAAAAAAAAAAAATCCTCAGAAATAATCCCCAACACAAAACACAGCAGTCTCTCCACAAAATAAAGCGAGGCAACTGCGGTCTGCGGCTAAACAGCGAAGCTAACGCTAGCGTCCATAGCCATGGCAACGCGTAGCAACCGCGCTAAAGCTAACGCCGGAAAGGAGAGCCAACAGACCCGTAAAAAAAACGGAAAGCTCCCCATGCAGCAAAAACCACGGAGCGATTCCACCAGAAAAAGTCAGAAAGAGAAAAATGAAAAATGAAACCGGCCACCAAACAACACGGGCGGTTCAGGAAATGTCCGAAAAACGCAGTCAGCGAGCCCAAGCTAACGAGCAAGCTCGAATTGAGAAAAAAAGGCTAAATAAAATTCTGGTGGGATACCATCAAGGCCTGGAGCCTTGCCTTTTTTCATAGTTACCAATGCTTTTTTTAATTTCTCCAACGTTAATGGTTTGCCGAGAATATCCGCTTCTTCATTAGACAGAGAAGGCAAATTCGAAGTCTTTAAGTAGGAGATATGATCATTATAGTGAGGCCCAGGATAAAAACAATACAATTCTTCATAGAACTGCCAAAAGATATGATAGGCCCTTTTCACAAAAAAACGGAAATACGTCGACGCTGGGTAGTACAAGTTCCTGTACTCCCGGCTGACCATGAAACATTTCACTTCATCGCTGCCAAGACTGAAATTTGAGGATGTTTCCAGGATCGTTGGAAAAATATTCCTCATAGAAGGACTCTAAGATGAACAAAGGCTACAAATTCTTTGTTGAAGAGTTCCTTCACAGCTATCAGGGTTAGGAAGGAAACGCCAGCTAACGTTAGCTTTGTTTACATCTGTGCTAGCTAGCTAACTAGCATGTAATGTATATGCATGATATACTAGCGTTTAACAGTCAGAGCTAGATGCTACCGATCAATGAGGAAGAGCGAGGAGCCACACAAACTTGAGGTTATATATGGTCTGCCGGTTGGCTTCTACTCCCGTCTACTCCCCGGCGAGAGCTTGCTCTTTCAAACGCTGACAGCTTATGAGGGGGATGTAAAAATTGTTCCGCTGAACCCGAGTGGGAACAGCACCCGGTTGCAGCCGCGAGCTTCCCTCTATGTAGTCCGCAGCAGTGAAGTGCCGGCTGCACACAAAGGTACTCCCGCGCCGAATCACAAAGTTTACCCCTTCATCTCTCCTTATCGCACGCACCCATTTTTCTTTTGCTCGCCGTCAGCCGGAAAGCCATGGAAACTGAGATACGGCTGCTTTTGTTTTGAGTTCGAACACCTTGGTACACTGCAAAATCTCTTGTTCTTGGACTCTGCCATCACTGTTTACTGTTTAGCGGAACTAGCATTACCAATCCGCGCGTGTTTCCGGAAAAAAGAATGCAGAAGTGTGAAAAGGGCCTATTGATTTGGGAAGGATCTCTAGTTAATTAGTGGAGATTGAAGGACAGGAATATCTGAGAAACTTTCATTCTTACGCAGTTTGACGGCTAGCAGATGACTGGGAAGACTACTATAAAAATAATAGTACTGTCTAGTCCTGTGGATCAAGAATTCAGATTGTTTTTTGAGAATGGAATTTAATTCTCTTTTAGCTAATTCTAGCTCAGATGCTGATGATTCTTCAAACCTCTGTTGTAATGAGTGAGATAAATAAGCTATTTTGTTTTCCAGAGTTGTATTTTTCTGCAGTTTTAACTTATTTAAGTGAGAGGCAATAGAAGTGGTATGTCCTCTAATAAAGCCTTTAATCGCTCCCCACAAAAATTGAAGATTTTGAACAGAGCCACAATTGAATTGCATAAATTCTTCAAGATTAGAGCTAAATGTGGAGAAAAAAAATGAATTTTGTAATAAAGTGTTATTAAAACGCCATCTAGGAGCTCGCTGTGTTGGGCCTGTTATATTAATGTTTGCGATATTGGGGTAGTGGTCTGAAAGGGAATGAGGAGATATATTAGAGAGGGTGATATAAGGAACATATCAATTCTTGAAAATGATTTATGTCTCGGTGAATAACAAGTATATCTCTTAGTTGAAGTTTAGTTTAGTTTGGTTGACATGTTAACTGACGTGTGCCTGATAGTAAGGGGCTGCAGAAAACCCTCATTGCAAGAAAATGCCCTACCCGTTGCCCTAAGACAGAGAAAGTGAACTCAGCAATTAAAAAAAACCCACACAACAATGTCTGAACCCAGAGGTAGTTATCACAAAAAGATACAATTTGGGCGAGAATAAATCAAGGGATCATTATACCAGCCGTTATAAGGTAGACAATATTGGCAGCAGAGTCAGTAACTGTATTTACATGGGCTGGGGTGGTCTTTCGCTTGAGCCAAAGAAGAGAGAAGCGCTTCTGCTTCTTGTGGGGAAGAAAAGAGATGGACAGTACCTGCCGCAGTAACCTTTAGCTGTGCTGGGTATATCAGAAAGCTTTCGACACCAGCCGCTCTCAAAGATTTCTGAATCGGGGCGAAAGACATTCTCCTCCTTGATGTAAAAGCGCTGTAGTCAACGAAGTATCGGAGAGCAGAGCCCGAGGAGGAGATAGGGCCGTGGGACCTGCTCGCCTTCAGCAGACGTTGCCTGTCTTGATACCGGAGAAGCTTGAATATGAAGACCCGCGGCGAGTTGCGAGGATCTTTCGCTTCCCTATAAACACGGTGAGCTCTTTCGACTTCTATCTCAGAATTCGCCAGCGATGGGAACCAGTCCTTAATGGCTTTTTTGAATGAAAGTCCGATCGGGCCACCGGTACCCTCCAGTAGACCCACCAGTCGGATATTATTTCGACGGGAATGGTCCTCCCATCTCTGCGAGCTTTTCCATGGTTTCCAGCTGAGATGAGTGTGGTCGTTAATCGCTCGCTTCTGTTCGCGTTGCTCACCCATCATAGAGTCCATCCTTGCAACTAGAGCTAGGACGGATTGTGTCTGAACTGAGAAATCTTCTTTTAACTGCAGTTAGCTGGGATTTGAAATCCACACAGAGCGCTTCGAATGGCGATTGAAAAAAAATATTTGTTTGCTAGCCTGCTTCTCCAATGACCTCGGTTATACAGGTCCGCCATTTTAGCAAACTCAGGAAGAGGTATTTTGCTTGATTTTCTTCTTGACTGGAGATGTTACTGGGGAGGATATGGTCTCATCCTTTGTGCTGGGGCTTTCATCCATCGTGTAGTCCATCCCTGCGTCCTTGATGATGAGATGTGGTTACCTCAGAAAGTAGGACTGTTAAAGGTTAATAGGCGTTTGAAACCCTAAATACAAAGTGTGTATACTTATTAATATTAGGACATATAGAATGTATAAGGTTTAGTTTTATCATTTGATATTTTGGTCAAAACTTAAGATGCATTAATTCTATGCATTAGATGCTTCTTTTATTATGATACAACCATATTTTAAAACTCTTAAATCCATGAGAATTTTTAAGACACTCTTGTGGAGGAATGAGCAGACTAATGCATATTCAACGACCATCACTGGCGTCTCGTTGTTCCGCTTCCAGTGGCCCCTACACTTAAACTCAGGAGAAGTTCTCTTTTGAGCTCTTTTTGAATCTCTTCGAGAGTTCTCTGTTGAGTAGGCTTTTGGAAATTCTCTCTGAGTTCTCTCTGAAGCCTTCAAGCCCTTGTAATTAAGTGTTGGTAAATCACTCGTGATCAACTGTCTAATCTAGATAAGGTGCTCCAGTGGATGCCTCCTGTTGAAACTTTGGTGGCATCTGGTGGCCAAATTTAGCAAACAGGCAACCCTCAAAGGTCTAGAGTTAAAGTTGCAAAAACTACAGGCCAGAGCCCCAAGGTTCTTATCAGTGGTTAGACTTGTGACGCACAAGCCTGCAAAATAAGAAACTCTACTCTTGGTACTTTGTGTTGCTATCTAAGCAAAATACAGTTTCTATTACTACTGCATTTCTCAATTTCAGTTAATCTTGAATCCCTCACTTGTCTCTCACAGTTGATATGTAATTTGGTCTCCCCCTTCTCCGCTTAACTATGATCAATTAGTCTACCATAACATCAAAGTAGTGTAAACATTAATCTTTGTATTAGCCTAAGCAATGTGGCACCTATCTAAAGCCTCAAATTCCCGAGCACTGATAAGCATGTCAATTTAGAGACTCCAACTGTTAAAGTTAAGCTCTTTCAAACCACCTGCATGTCTAACTAACTACCCCCCCCCTCACTAGGAAAACATGACCCGGTGAATTCCAGTCAATTGTCACCAGT
Source organism: Prochilodus magdalenae (assembly GCA_024036415.1). Taxonomy (NCBI): domain Eukaryota; kingdom Metazoa; phylum Chordata; class Actinopteri; order Characiformes; family Prochilodontidae; genus Prochilodus; species Prochilodus magdalenae. The sequence goes on along the minus strand of JAMWET010004069.1, from coordinate 3,659 downwards.
GGAGCAGATCCACTGGGGGACGTGGAGACAGCATTGGCAGGCTTAACTTTGACCCGCTACCAAATTACACAGCCACTATTCAATACACCTGTGCGTCCAACCTCGAGTCACAGATGTTAGACTGTATAGCCCACTGTACAGCTAGTAATCTTAAAGGTCAGGACCTTACCACAGCATTAGTTTAAATGGTCATCATAATGCTAGCTCAGTTCAAATCTACTCGCAAGGAGTTAGACTACACCAGTGCCAGAACTGGAAAACTAGAGCCTGACATGGATGAGACCATTAACCTCCTTAGCCAAGCTCACACTAAAATTTGCAGTTGAAACTGCAGAATAAAGGCACAAGACTAGGAATTAGTCAGAGCTAAGCATGAAACTAATGTTGGCCCAACAACAACAGTTAAGACTGAAAGTGAGTTTGGACAGAGACCAAGCTCAGACTTTGGGAGGCCCAGCAACAAAAATTAATTTGTGGAGAAAATTCCACCTACTGTTCAGGAAAGAGACCCCCGACTTTCCTCTCCTGAGAAAAATCAAGGTCAAACCCTTTGAAATTAGGTCCTAGGGACCTTCAAAGAGGCGTCACTGCGCCGACCCCTCTAAAAAGCTGGAGTCCGGCCTTTAACCCCACTAGAACCGGTTGTCTCCACTCTTCACGAAACTTACCCTCATCCACCAGCCTTTTCCCTCATGCTCAAAATTCGTGCACAAGACATCATACATAATCCGCTTCAAACCGACGCTGAAGGCTCCAGTGATGTCATTGCCTATCTGAAGGATATTGACTATTTACCTGCGCAGGTTCCCTCATGTCACAATAGATCAGCAAGATCTACTTTAATCAAAGTTAAATTAAAAGGTTAATTGCAGGCTTTAACTGTTAAAAACTACTAAGCCCAAGAATCTCCCTCAGCTGTACTGCAAAACCCACCGCTTTTTGACCAAACATACTTTGGTCAGGAATGAACTTAAAGAAAGACTTACACCTCAATATGACTCAACAGGGGTTGTTCATCACGAGAAAAGTCAGCGCAGGCTGTAAAACGCAAGAAGGCTGATGCTAACTCAAACACAGGTGACGCTTGTTCCGTATCTAGTCTTTTTCTTTTTCCTTGAACAAATATGTGGGCAATACATATACAGGGGGATGATCATGAAAACCGATAACTATCCTGAGCGCGGAAACAGCTGTTTCAGGCTTTAACCTTTAGTCCAGACTAAACAGGTGAATGAAATGTCCAAGTAAGCTCTCGTAGTACCAAGTCCATGCCTTCTCAGCACTGGACACTGTAGTTTCTGTCCAAACTAACACACATCGAGCAGATACCAAGGGGGGTGAAAAACCCACCTCGACCCCCGCTCTGTCTAATGGTCCAGCTAGAGTCAAAGGGACAGACTTGATACTACATAGAGCCCTACGCCATTTCAGATGAGCCATTCCACTACTGTTGGGTTCTCAGGAAACCATTCCCTTCCACCCCCCACGAACCTGAAAAATGCAGCTTCTGCTGAAAGATCACAGAGCTGGGGAGCAAGCCAGCACCAACTGCCGGGACTCAGCTGCTCAGAGTATCTCTATGTCGTTGGGATGTGTTTAGCACAAACAGTCTACTGCTGAGTTTTAGGAGTGCAAAAGCCAAAAGCTATCAAAGAGACCTCAGTATGTCGCCATCAGTAGGTAGGCTTTATGGGTCACATGTTTCAAGCAAGACCAGGAGTTAGGTTACTTCAACCTGCAGTGTGAACATATTAGATCCTTATCTGGGTCGCACACCAGCCGAAGTATGGAAGTAGAGTTAAAATTTTTCAAAACCAACCCGACATCATACGAAAGTGGTTTCTCGTGGGCTGCGTGATCATTACTGGACTACTGAAACCTCGTGATTTCTTAACTACAGTTATTATATTATATGGTACCCGGTGGTGTGAAAAAGTATTTGATTCGATTTTTGATTCGTATGTTCTTGTCATGTCTCTAAAATGTTTCAGATCATCAAACAACATTGAAATACCATTAGTCAAAAGACAAACACAAGTAAACATAAAATGCAGTTTTTAAATGAAGGTTTTTATTATTAAGGAGGAAAAAATATCCAAAACCTGTGTGGAAAAAGTGTTTGCCTCACAGTTAAAAACATAAACTGTGGTTTATCACAGTTCAAATTTTCTCTAGCCACCACCCAGGCCACTGATTACTGGCACACACCTGTGCTCAATCAACCAGACAGCCCTTAAATAGGACCTGCCTGACAAAGCTCAAGAAGTACCAAACAGATACAGAGTTTCCGGCCGACCCAAAATTTACCCCAAGAGTCTCAGCCCGGACTCATCAAGAGAGTCACAATAACACCACACAAAAACGTCCACCAGAGAACTGCAGGTTCTCACTTGTGCTTCAGTTAAGGTCATGAGTTCATGACGCATTAAGAAAGAGATTGGGCAATAAAATGGCCTGCATGGAAACGTGCCAAGACAGAAAAACCTATATGCCCATGAACAAAAAGATATATTAAGGCTCGTCTGCAATTGTTAACCAGTAAAAATCTTGATGATCCCAAAGACTTTTGGATACTCTGTGGACTGACGAGCACCAAATTGTTGTGTGAAACTTTCCGGAAGCATCGTAGTCCCATACATTGGCGTAAACACCGCATTTCAGAAAAAGAACATCATCCCTACGTAAAGTAGGTGGCGTTAGTGTGAGGCTAGCGTGTTTCGTTGCTTCAGGGTCTAAGTCCTAAAAGACGTGAGTGAAAGGACCATGAATTTATGCTGTCTACCAAAAAGATCCTGAAGGAGAAACTGGCCAACGTTGCTGACTAAGCAAACAAACGGGCTGCAGCAGGACAAGATCCAAAACACAACAACAAACCCTCAATGTTGGGAATTACACTTCAAAGCAGAGGAGCCGGAACTTCCTCCAATCGCGTGCTGCTAAGTGTTGCCCAACACGTTATTCCGTTATTTTCAAACTGTTTACACGGGCCGAGGTTTGGATTTTTTTCTCCCCATATAAAAACATAAAAACCTGCATTGTGGTTAGGTGTCAGCAATATAAACGTTTGATGACGAAACATGTTAAGATGCAAAATGCAAAAGAATACAATGAAGGAGGTAAACACTTTTCACACAATGTGTACATATGTGTAAATAAATATAAGTTATATAAAATATAAGTATAATATCATAATATATACACTACAGGGGGGCGAAAGTTCGGGCACAGCAATTTCGATTACTTATAAAGCATTGATGTTTGTGATAAAAAACGCAAAATATCAATAGGGACAAACCAGGAATTCGAGAAAGTAAATATTAATTATACAGAAAGGGTCCACATAATTAAAAAAAGCATGCATTGCAAATTGTTCACTTGTTAATACAAAACATAAAAATGGAACCAATCTGTTTAATCAGTACGACCCAACACATTTTCCCAAATATAATTTATTTAATTTTGAGAAATTTTATCTTCTCCCTATTTCTCATTTATACCAAACAACCCAATATCAAACCAACTACGTCTTCTTTTACTTCCATACCTTTCCTCTCCATCTATTTTCTACCCTTTATACCCCGTATAACCTTCTCAATATTCACTCCTAATCTCCTCCCAATCACCTCTTACCCACATACTCTCATATCTTCCTCCATTCT
>JAMWET010004068.1:0-36986 GCA_024036415.1 Prochilodus magdalenae | reverse complement strand
GGCAAGATTACGCCAAAATATGATAATCACGTAATGAACACATTATTTTGGCAACCCATGTTTATTCATATTATAAAAATCCAACAATAATATTAATAGAATCAACAAACAAATGCTAGTAAAAAGTATTAATATATTAATGTGCATCATTATCATTATGAACATGATAATAATATGCAAAGCTTCTTTTAAAAGTAACAAATGGAAGAACTTTTAGCCACACCGATGCATTTGTAGGCTCTGATGCTAATCTAATGAACACCATGTTTCTCATGCATGCAGACACGGGTTCGAAGCTGAAGTGTTCTTCCCACCTTTTTTTTATAAGGACAACGAAACGAAAGCTCTCAGTGATTATTAATCTACTCACTAAAGTACTGTAAAGATGTCAGTGTTGGTTAATGTTTCTTATAAAGATTAACTCTGTAACATCTTTTTTATAAGCAGCTCTAAGGAGGGAGCAACAAAGAACTGGTTGTTACATCTCTGTCTGTCTGTCCCTGTTCGTGTCTCACAACGCCCCCTCTGGTTACTTTGTCTTAGCACAGCTGTTCCTGCTTCCCTTAGCTTCACCCACTCCCACACCTGAGACCTATCTGTGACCCATTAGTATTAAGACCCCTTTGTTTGCCCTGTCTGTTTGTGAAGTCTCTGTGTTTTTCACTCTGTGTTAGTTTGGTCTGTTGTAGGTTTATGATTTCTAAGCTGTTGTCCCGGTGTTTGTTCTAAACCTGTTTTGCTTCCGTTATCCATTTGTTTAAGGTGGATATGTCTTTACTCGTACCTTCCTGTGTGTTGACCCCTGTTACCCGGACCCATTCAAATAAATTCAATCGTTACACTGGTGGTGGAAGCAGCACTCTGCCACTTCTTACTCCTGATGAGGAGAGGGTTCTGGCCATCCTAGGCCCAGAAGTGCTGGATGGAGTCCCAGGTGGCATAGATGTCTGTGGCATGCACACCTCCCAGACATCAACACCCCACCCATCTCCTCTTTAACCATCAACATCTGGGCTCCTGCAGTCTGATCCCCAGGGCCTTTCAACATCAGGCACTGCCACACTGAGCACTGTAAGATCTCTCACCCCCACCACAGAGCCCCTCAACACTGGGCACTCCACAGCATGGTCATCAGGCCCTCAAGGCTGCACTGTCCCCTGCCCCCCCAGAATCCCCTCAGTCTGGGAGCTCCTCTACCTATCCTGCTGCCTCTCCACAGCGGCCCTCACATACCTCAAGTCTGAGGGACAAAAAATATCTATTCTGTGGGGCATCAGGGAGGAACTGGCACCCTGAGGGAAGAGAATGAGCGGCACCACGAGGAGACTATGGCCTACTGGACAGAGAAATTGGCCATCCAACAGGCCAGTAGGCCCAGTGTCACAATGTATCTCCCCCCTCTGAAAGTGAGATACTATTGCTGTTTATTTGCATTGCATTATATACTGGTGGCATAAACAGCCATTCTTTTCTTTAACAGATCCTGAGTGATCCTTCCTGCATCCCCATCCCTTCTACCCCTATTTTCCCTTGTTCTAGTCGTGGGAGGTGTATAATGTATCTATTTAAAGAGCCATGTTGGCACTCCTTCAGTAAATTGGAAATAAAAAAATTATATTCATCTTGAACTACTAGATTTTAATTATTATCCCCCAACATGTAGCTATAATGTCATGTTGTTTCAATAAGGTATTTTAAGACAAGCTGAGAATTATATATATTAAGAAGCTGAGAAATACACAAAACCACAACATGGTGTTCAGGAAACAACAGCTGTTAATCCTTTAATCAGAATTAGTCTCTCCTGTTCCCTCTATTAAAACACAGATTTTTATTAGTTTATTTCATAAAGGTCACTCCTAGTTCTAAAACCTCAGGTCTAAAACAGAACACATGATGGGGTATTGAAAGGTGTTAAGTGATGACTGGGTATTAATACTAGGGCTATATTTGCTTGAACGATTTACCCTACAACCTAACATGTCTTGAACGGGGACCAGCAACATGTAGCCTATTTACCCACCTCCTGCTCCACCAGTGATACCACAGAAACACCTGAGAGTGAGATGATGCTGGAAAAGCAGAGCCTGTCTAACGGTACACAGCTAACACACACATGGATTATAGCGACATTATTCAAAGAATGCAGCTAAAAGTATAAACAGAGAAATACACTGGGATGTGTGTTGGGAACTACACGTTCAAAGCCTTTGACAGTATAAATGTTGGTACCCGGAGTTTCATGTAAATTTTCAGCTTACTGACACGTTACCTGGCGCCCTGCGTAATCGATGACGTGGTCACCAGGAACTAAGCTTCTAACCACAGCTCTACAGCTGTAGTTCCAACTACTCAACTTAACGACAGTGTTTGCGAACGTTCGGTGTAACTACGGGTTTGGGAAACACCTGTGTCACTTAACGATGGTTCAGACTATGTAAGTTACCAACGTGGTTACCTCCATAGTTTGAACCATGGTTTTGGGAAACACCTGCGTCGCAGCTGTGTCGTTTCAACTATGTAAGTTGCTAATGTAGTTAGCAACTATGGTTTTGGGAAACGCACCCCTGTTCAGTTGTTAACATTGGGGTGGTTGTTGTTACCAAGAGAGACCCCTAGTGATCAGGATTTGTTGCAGTAAACTGTATTTGCACCATACGTGTTGGAGTAGGTAGTTTAGGCTTTGTGAAGAAACTGAACAGTCATGGTATCGCACTCTGCATTATATGGGCAGGAAAACATTTCCTGTGAGTATTGTTATGGTTAGTTGCTGTGTAACTTTATGCTGAGACTATTCCTGATATAGACCTTGGTTAATGAATAAAAATAAGTTGGATATGTCGAGTTAATTTGTAAATGCTAACTGCTAGCATCTGTCTGGATTTTTCCCTTAAAGTTAGCATTAAGCTAACGGTTCAGCTTCTATTCATTTTAATGTATGTGACAGAACTACCCAAGTCAGTAGTCAACTCTCACAAAAGAAGTGTGAAAAACAGGGACAGAGTGATATCTGCAGTTTTTTTTTTTTTTGCACTTTTATTAAACTAATACACATGGAAGGGCAAAACCTATAACCATCCCAATCATCAAAATTGGGAAAAATAATTCAAAATGAAAGTCAAAAACACCACACATCAATTTAATTATACAAAAAACAATTGAACATTATATATATAATAGACTCACAGTCTATATTAGTTCTGCTATTGCCTCTAGTCCATTTATACAAAATATACACAGGTCTAATTACCCAGCAGAACCTACCAGGGACAGCATGGCAAGCCTGGGTGCTCACCAACATTTGGATAAGAGCGAGACAACTAGACAAGACCCACATTTATAGCAAGGTGACCAGCACCATCACAACAACACAGGGGGAATACACGTACGTGTTAGACAAAAGACTTTGAGACCGACGTGTGCAGAACTAAAAACCAGGAATGGTTTATTAAAAAACAGGCAATCACAGCGAGCACCAGCACACAGTGAAAACAATGGGAGAAGCTAAATCAGAGTCAGGGACAGGCAGAGGTCAGAACCAGGTAGAACAAGCAGCGAGGGCAAACAAGTTTAAAAGGGGAAGACCGAAGGGAAAAACCAAAGAGAGAAAGCAGAGATACAAACCGTAGAGTCAGGACATGAGCAAAAGGGATTAGGCGAAAGAGTAGTAGAGGAGCAAAGGAAGTCGGAAACCAGAGTAAGACCATGCAAGGAAAAACCGCTCAGGATTGCTAACCTAAGTTCGGCAAAGCTTCGCTAAGTGTGAGTGTTTGTGAGGGGCTTAAATACAGGAAGTAATTAGATACAGCTGAGGTTAAATCTCGGGCAATCTAGAGCGAATCACAGAGTCCGACCGGGGGCGCATAGACATGACGTCATCTAGCGTGGCCCTCTGGGAAGTGGAGTCCTGAAGAGCGGAGAAGCCGGGGAGACGCGGCGGCGTGACAGTATGACAAACACAATAAATTACATTTAGACAAACAAAAATGACATTGGCCAATATCACAATTAGATGAAAAATTTTCCACTTCCCATTAACCATTAAACATGTTAAATAAATCAGAAACAAATTTATTTTAATAAGACAGCTGTCCAGTAATGGTTTAATGGTCCCTATGGCCAAATCCAAATGGCTCGTTCCATCTTCCTCTTAGGAACCAAATAAATTTTCATTTTTCCTAGTGGGACTCCTTTTGCCGCCGGACCTATACACCAGACCACACTCCCAAACAAACAGGTAATAACATTTCCAGAAGGAAGAGAACAAGGTTAAGTTACCGCTGAGCCCGCACACTGACTCAGTATAACCTAAACCAATAACATTAGCAGCAAAATATATTTATTAGCAGCTACCAGTTACATGGAATTACCTTTATGTATTGAGTCTTAGTGTAAAGGGGGATTTTCACCAGACACCAGGTGTGGTCTGCCTGGCAACCGTCACAATGTAGTGTCACATAAATGCACTCAGGAAACAATGTAACCGAGATATATTTTGTATGTGTGCTTTACAGTTTTACAGTGCTTTACAACTTATTACAGAATTGATTGTTAAGACACCAGTCATGAAGTGAAAGAGGGAAATTAATATCATTGCAAGCTGTGGGCGGTTCTTAATCCAGAAGTCTAAGTTGATTGACAGAGCTTTACATACAACATGGTGGATGTTATTTCTTCAGCTGAGCACTGATGAGTCATTTAGCTTCTTCAAATGGTGGGCAACAACTTTTGCGATGATGACAGCACCACATCAGTTTACCACTTACATCAAGGGTTCCATGGTTCCAGATGGGAGAGATCATGGAGCTGATATTCCACCTCTTTTGGCAGCTGCAAACCAAATTTTTTTACAGAGCAGTTCAAGATCTTGGCACAAGCACTGGCACCAGTCACAAGTCGTATGTGATGGAACTATACTTGTAACTGTAGTAACGAATTAAAGAAGAGGGATGCATTTGTAATTTTAATTTTAAGTGTAATGATGAACTATTCCTGGTGTAGATATGTGTGTATGTCAGAGATGACCCAGTAAAATGGTCACACTGAAAGGGAAAGACATCTTTATTGGACATTCGGCACAAGAAGAACTCCAAACATGAACATGTCCACTCAGGGTCATGTGGAAATATGGACCAATCAGTAAAGACATTTCCTAAATGATTGATCCTGACAAATGCTGAGCTCATACCAGTGTGCAGGAACTGTACTACTCCAGACTGACCGCTCCATCTCCATCCGCAGTGCTGTAGTGAACTCTGGCAGGATCTGAAAGAGATGTTTGCAGGACAGATGTTTGGTAACCCAGAGAAGAAAATAAGCATGACTGCTACAGGTCAGCTGTGTAGTTAGTACCTTTGGTTCTCTTGGTGTGATAAACCACAGCTACTATAATGTGGAGGAAGATCACAGTCACCAAGGCGAAGGGGACGAAGGGCAGAGGTTCTGTAACAAGAGGTAGATCATAGTACCTGTAGTAGATCTCCATGATTTAATTAGCATCATGTGTTTATCATAAATACAAATGCATTTGTGGGACGAGATCTGTATCACCGTACGCTTCCATACACCTCCAGATTCTGCTGCTTCCTTAACACTATTGTCTTTGGCTATGCCTAAATACAGTAACTCCTTTTAGCCAATCATTAACATCTGCTCTGGAGCCGTTTTCCACACATGGAATGAGACATTCCCTGCACTGTATCACCTCTTGATCTGTAGAAGAGCACCTTGTGGTTCTACAAGTACAGACTGATCTGCTAGTACAGTAAGAAAACCTGGCTCACTAAAGTCACTGATGAGATCACCAAAATGAAAATATCTAAAATACCATTTTGTGCAACATCCAACATGCTGACCATGAGAACCAACTAGACGGATCTATCCCAGACCTCCACATGCTCTGATTTAGAGTGGTTATAATGTTTTGGCTCATACGTATGTAACTTGTTTATGTGATTATGTGCACATGGTCAAATTAACTTCAGTCAACACGTCTACACAAAACAAATATCCATAAATTAAATATCACACTTTTCATGCTAATTTTAGTTTAATAAACTCAATTAATCAATTAACAGTAACGAATGTTCAGGGTGTTCCCTGTATATGGTGAGAGAGGAGGTTTGATGGTCAGTACAGGAACAGAACAGCAGCTCACTGTAGAGACCAGACCAGCTCCAGCAGTGCTGGGACAGTGTGTGAAATGCTAATTAAACCTGAACACAGTGATTAGGAATCTAGAATTATTGTTCAGGAACTTCAGCTTTTCTGTCTCCAAACGTTTACCAAACAGCACCTGAACATGCAAATTCTGAACATTTTATTTTCACAATAAAAATAAATCAAGAAATGAAGAATACTTTAGAAAACTTTAATATATTATATTTAAATATCTTTATTACTTTATAAAATACCTGACCTGAGAATACAGCCATGAATCACTTTTTAACACTATGCAGTGTTTCTGTTGTTTCCTGTGTTCAGTGTTATGAATGAAGAGAATCTGAATGTTCAGAAAGAATGAAAGAGTAGATAGAAATCATAAACTATATGTAAACAGTAACATCTAAAGCTCAGCTGCAGTCAGTGTGCTGTACTCACCATCAGCCGTCCCAGTGGAATGTGTGGTTGAAGTGGTTGGACTGGTGTGGACCACTGCAGTAGATGATGCAGGTTTAGGTGCAGTTGATGGTGCAGGTTTAGGTGTAATAGATGGTGCAGGTTTAGGTGCAGTAGATGGTGCAGGTTTAGGTGCAATAGATGGTGCAGGTTTAGGTGCAGTAGATGGTGCAGGTTTAGGTGGTCCCTCTGTGGAGAGAGAAGGTTTGATGGTCAGTACAGAAGATCAGTAAACAGCAGCTCACTGCAGCAGCTACTAAAACCCCTATATGTAACTGGGAGGTGTAATTACTTGTTGTCCCCAAAAGAGGGACATACACTGACTACATGTTAATAGCGGTAGATGATGATGTGCTCGTTCGGTTTTTCCCATTTCAGTTTAAGAAGTCTGCCTGCAACATGCTGCTGACCAGCTGAGCAATCCCAAATAATAGCTCCAAAATGCTGAATATGATCTCATATCAAGGCTAATAAGCTGCTCTTGTATCAGTATAAGTACATGCCTTAAAAGTATAGATGGTGCTAAACGTTAGCCGGTGCTAATCGCTAGCCAATTTGTACAGTTGCTAATAGCACGGTAGAGCTCTAAAGACACAGTGCACCTATTCTCTTCTCTTTAAGTCATTCAGTTTAAGCTGATTTACATATATGCATTACTCATGGTCAGTTATTACTGCAGTCTATGAGATGAGCTTGTACTGCACTAGATTTACCATATGGTGTATTTGTGGTGTATGGGATACATAGGAAGCACAGTGTAGCATATACACTCATCATCAACAGAATAGCTCCAACACTAGCTGCACCCAGATGGAATTAACCAACAGGAATGGAACTTGGTGGGTAGGTTTGAGTTTGTGAGACATGCAAATGACTCAGATGCACATGTGACGTAAGCAAGGACGGGCCTTATCACTGTACTACCTGACTGACCCAGCACCCAAGATTGTGAACATCAGCGAGCAGTGATGTCTTCCATGAGTCATTCTGTTAGTGCAGCTCAATAAATATTACCCATATCAATCTAGATGTTTCATCATCTATCGTTCTTGGTAACCTTTATCTTCTATCCCAATAGCACTGTTACCCCACACCTCCTTCTGGGTGCAGCTACCCTTTTGATGATGAGTGTATGTGACATATTAGAAAGAATTAAAACAGGATGTTATAACATATGCTGTTGCTTTTGCACAGTCCAAAACGTCTTACACCGAGTAAATACACAGCAACAGTGCACTGAAATCTGCAGTTCTCTTTTTAAAATACAGTAAGAATATAAACTGAGAGTGTTTTACCTTTTACAGTGAGTCTGATGACCATATATGAACCTTTAACAGCACACTCGTAATCTCCTCCATCCTCTTCAGTCAGGTGTGATATGAGTAGAGAGAGATTTCCTGGAGAGTGATCATTAAACAGCTGAACTCTGTTTCTGTACTGACCACTCTCCCTGGATATCTCTTCCCTTGTCTGTGTGTTTCTGTTGTCTTTCTTCCAGCTGAACTCCTCAGGTTTGGTCTGTAGGTCAGTGCAGGAGCAGGGCAGCAGTACTGACCCTCCTGTATGTGCTGTGATACGCAGTAGTTGTTCTCTGTTCTCCAGAGTGCAGCCTGTAGAAACACACATCAGTAAGATCAGATTAACTCTATACTCTGTGTATGACATCATCACTACAGTTTATATTGTAAGTATGTGATTTAAACCCTCAGATTTGGATGATTAACACTGTTTAAGTTTTGAACACAGCAGATGTCCTTTACACTATCTCAACATTTTAGGACGGCCAGACCAGCAAATGTGGTGCAACATGAGACACAAAACAATGTTAATGTACATACAGAGAACAGGAAGTTGTAATTCTGGAGACGATCACCAGCAACAACGTGCACACAAAGCCGTGGTTAAGTTCATATTACATGTTCAACATCAGTAAAGGAGGATGAAGCTGATTCTATCTTGCACTGGAGGGAGGGGCAGGAGACAGGTTGGGGGGGCTGAGTTGTTTATTTAAAAGCTATCGTAGTTGAGTCTCAGCTCTAGACCGAAATCAGTATCTGGACTAACAGACTAGCCCGTTTCACCTCCGCCTAAAGGCCGTACACGAGGGGTGTAGTCTAGGAAGTAGCTATGATAGTGGTGTTTCACCAAATGGTCAACTCTCCTAACCAATAATAGCCAAAAGGTATTTAACCATTAACATACAGCTACATACCCCTGAAGATAATCCTTCCCCAGGACTCAGATCCTATAATAAATGTGTAAAATGTTCTGGTCAAGGAATGCAGCTCTTCCCAGAGAGTAACAAATCATTTTACAAATGGGAAAATCCACCAACGATATCTATACAGAACTGCTGAACTTATTCTCTGTAGTGCTATCATGAAAACATTGATATCCGACAAGCTCATGCTAATATCAATATTTAACTGCTACATAGATATATGTATGTGTGACATCAGCACCTCAGTAACAAGATACATGAACTGCACTCACCTTCAGAGACATGAAGCCCAATGAAGAGAAGATAAACAGTCAGCAACATGGTCACTAGTACACAAACACTGAGTCCACCGCACACTGACCGCTCCACACCCAGCACTACACTCGCCCTGTATACCCACACTGAGTACCCAACTCTCTCAGCAGCTCCTCACTGGAGTGTAACCCACTCTAATGTCCGTGCAGCTCACAGGAGCTGTGTTTAAACCAGCTAGACCGGAACTCTTCTGTCTCTTAAAGACTTCATCAGCTGCTTATACAGAGACACAGCCACACACGATGACATGGTGGTCTCTGAGTCGTGTCATTGCCCACTGTTTCCTGTTGTTTAGTGCATTAGTTCACAGTGCACACAAGTAAATGCCATGAGCGCCATGCTGACCAAAGCTGGTCTAAGCTGGTTTGTGCTGGCCTGATGCCAAATGAGCTGGACACTTTTTATGGTCATGCTTTTTGACCAGCATACCAGCATCAAAAACCCAACCCATGCTGGTTTGTCTAGAAGGGATGATCTTCCTGATCTACTGCATCTGTGTTCAGCGCTTCATGTTATTAATTGATTGCCTCCATGCTTGATTTGATGTTTGGTTACCTTGAACTGTCCTTTACCGTGACTAGTCTCCAGTCCTGCAGATATTCCAGGAGAGCTGTTCCAGGTGTGTTCCACTGGTAGCTCTTTCACAGTCCACCATCCTACCCGACACGCCATGAAGCAGCTTGAGCAGTAAGCTTTACCTCTGGGTTTAGTTTTATTGTAGTGTGTGTGTTTGGGTTGGGAGTAATGGGGTAGTAGTTGGTTTGCGCACACACACACACACACACACACACACACACACACACCTATATATACACATGGAGTCATCTCTCAGTAGACAGAAGAGCTATCAGTTTGTCTGTCTGTGGTTTTGCTAGTTGTTCTCATTTGTCCTTTTATAGATTTGATGTGTGATCTCATGGTTCTATTTACAAGATGGATGAGAACACAAACAAACGTCTGAGTGAAGTCTTAGTTTAGTCTTTATTCAAGTCTCTCACTCTCTCTTTCTCTCTAACAGAACTCTCTATTGTCTCTGTTGTGCAGAAGAGAACACAATCAAAGCTATAGTGTGTGTGTGTACAGTCCAGAACTGCTGGGGTTAAAAGCCTAACCTTTCTGTGCCTCTGCTGTCCATCGTGCACTTGAGCTTTTTATGGTAGTGAGTTGTGGTCTCATGGTTCTGAAACCTCTGTGTGGTTTAAGTCTCTGTTGTTAGGTAGCTATAATAGTATCAAGGTTGCCTGGGGCCTGGGTGAAGGGGCAGAGCGTTGGTGATTGGAGTCTGTGAGGAAAGTCCAAAACTCACTCAGAAAACAGCAACCGTACGCCACACCATGTTTTTGTACTTATGGTCTTTTGTGGTACCTCATCTAGCAGTTCATTAAAGCCCACAATGACGCAGGGACCTGACACCTGACACGGTGCTGCGCTACACTGATAAGGGTATTTGGGCAAGACTCCTAACACTACACTGGAGACTCCTAACACTACACTGGAGATTCCTAACACTACACTGGAAGGTTGATCTGTAATGTGATTAACTATGTACGCCGCTCTGGATAAGAGCATCAGCTAGATGACGTGACAAACTCAGTTCAGAAAAACTCAGCTCATCACAAAACCACACACACCAACTTACACCCCAAACCCACGTGACGGTCATGGTGGTGTGAAGATGTGATGAGAACACTTGCTGCTTCCTGTTTGTTGATGCATCATTTAAAAACTGCCTTAAAGACACTTTAACCAGCTTCTGTCCACATTAAACATCCATCGTTTTTCCTACTCAGGCTTTTCTTCCTTACTTAGTACATCAGCAGGTTTAACTGAAAACTGTACTGACCAAGACTGGACTAAAGATGGACATTAGAGAAGAGGTTGTAAGGGTAATGGAGTACAGCTGGGCCTGTTCAGCAAAAGAGGCTAGGCTAGGACATGTGCTAAGCTACGGCTATGAGGTTAAACAGCAATACAGGAAGTGGGGCTGCTGGTAAATGCTATAGGTCTAAAAAAATCCCGCCTCTAAAAAAAAAGCTCCCCTGAGATACATTGAGGTTGTTGTTTACAGCTGTCTGACCAACATGGCAGAAAGGAAGACATTCAGATGTGAGGTAGATAAAAGCATTAGTTTAATAATTTCTCTTCATTGAGCTGCATTGTGCTGTATATGGTAGATATATTGTAGTAGCATTAATGAAAAAAGCAACAGATAGAAAAAAGAAAAGCATAAAAACTAAAACACAGCTGCATGTTTGATGGGGTGAGTGGTGTTATTAGTCTACTCTGATGGTGGCATATTCAGACTTATCTCCAATGTGGGTGACGGCTGGTGAAGTTCCATGCTTTCTACTGTGGACTACAGTGGAGTACGTCACTTCATCCTGCAGAGGGATCATACATGTTAACACACTTACAGACCACTTCAGAGCTCAGCTGAATGTACCAGGAGCAGCTTCTTCCTCAGTAGGAATAGATTGTGTATATATACCATCATCAAAAGCACTGATAGCTGCACCCAGACAGCTGCAGTCATCTGACAGGAGTAAAACTTGGTGGGTAGGTTTGACATTGTGAGACATGCAAATGATTTACATGTGACAGAAGCATAGTAGGGGTTTATGGGTGGCCCTCACTGACTATATAAGGTCGTCCTGGCTTTAGATTCTGACTCGTCCTGTGTTGGAGCATCCTTTGGAAGTGAAGTACGACTCAGAGAAGAGTTTGAAAGCAGACTTTAAAAGATGCGACCTACCAAACCACACAAAGAGTGAACCAACGAATTGTTCAACAGGCATGGAGTGACCCGATGGGGTACGTGGGTTGGCTAAGGTGAACTATGATGGGATATTATGGTGTGTGATTGGATATGTAAGTGGAATATGATGGGAATAATGGGAAATAATGGAATGTGAAAAATAAGACGTGTTATAATGGAACGTGGGGGAATATGATGGGGTGTTAGGAGATCCAATGGCGTATGACAATATGCGGATGGAATGTGGTGTTATGAGGAGATGTGGTGAGATATAATGGGTGGTGTGAACTCACCTGTGTCTTCTGCTGTCCTCCTGTACGTCCTGCAGAACAAAACCAGAGTGAGACACAGATACCGCACGCATCTGAACAGTGTGTGTGTGTGTGTGTGTGTGTGTGTGTGTGTGTGTGTGTGTGTACCTCTGCATATCCAGTAGATGACTCCTCCGATTCCCAGTAGTAGAAGAACAACCGGAATAAGGATGAACCAATACATGACATTACCTGTCCAGAAAGAATCACAGTTTACAAATACATGTACGTGTGTGTGTGTGTGTGTGTGTGTGTGTGTGTGTGTGTGTGTGTGTGTATGTATATGTGTGTTTCTGTAGAGAGAGAGAGAGAGAGAGAGAGAGAGAGAGATAGTGAGAGAGAGCAAGATGGTGTAGGTTTAAGTGCTCCCTCTGTAGAGAGAGAAGGTTTAATAGTGTTTCGCTTGTTTCCTGTGTTCAGTGTTATGAATGAAGAGAATCTGAATGTTCAGAAAGAATGAAAGAGTAGATAGAAATCATAAACTATATGTAAACAGTAACATCTAAAGTTCAGCTGCAGTCAGTGTGCTGTACTCACCATCAGCCGTCCCAGTGGAACGTGTGGTTGAAGTGGTTGGACTGCTGTGTACACTGCCCACTGCAGTAGATGGTGTAGGTTTAGGTGTAGTAGATGGTGCAGGTTTAGGTGCAGTTGATGCTGCAGGTTTAGGTGCAGTAGGTGGTGCAGGTTTAGGTGCAGTAGGTGGTGCAGGTTTCGGTGCGGTATATGGTGCAGGTTTAGGTGTAGTAGATGGTGCAGGTGTAGGTGGTCCCTCTGTGGAGAGAGAAGGTCTGATGGTCAGTACAGGAACAGAAGATCAGTAAACAGCAGCTCACTGTAGATACACAGTACCATTAAAACCCTTCACTGTAAACGACCAGAACAGCCTCCATTAAACTGTTACTGTTAATGTAACACATATGAAATATGGAGCTACTAAAACCCCTATATGTAACTGGGAGGTGTAATTACTTGTTGTCCCCAAAAGAGGGACATACACTGACTACATGTTAATGGCGGTAGAAGATGATGCGCTCGTTCGGTTTTTCCATTTCAAGTCTGCCTGCAACATGCTGCTGACCAGCTGAGCAATCCCAAATAATAGCTCCATAATGTTGAATATGATCATATCAAGGCTAATAAGCTGCTCTTGTATCTGTATTTCAGTGTGAATGTGAGGGGAAGTGGTTTTATGTCGAGTAAATCTGTGTCTGAAACTTTGAGTTGGTCTTTGTTCTGCTAGCCTAGCTAGACACAGTAAAGAGAGAGTCCTCCATGTTTCTGAGTTTAAACACTGTACAAGAGAAATGAAGCAATAAAAATAATCGGAGTTATGGGAATGTTCCTTCATGTTGTGTACATGCCTTAAAAGTATAGATGGTGCTAATCGTTAGCCGGCGCTAATCACTAAGCAATGACTAGCTGGTTAGTACAGTTGCTAATAGCATGGTAGAGCCTTAAAGACACAGTGCACCTATTCTGTTTTCTTTAAGTCATTCAATTTAAGCTGATTTACATATATGTAATTATGTACAGTACATGTTATAGATTAGTATATGTTGGTTATCAGAATGTATATATTAATGCTGGTTAAAATTGGTTAAAGTGTTTAACTGAAATTCATGTTTAAAGGATGAAAGGCACATGTTGTAGTTAAACAGTGAAAGCAGGGTACTAACTCTTTAGTCGATGCTAAAATACCAGTAGTGTTGTGAAGTGTGGTAATTCTTTACATGATAATTCTCATGTTGGAATATTGTTTTCATATGTGACTGTAAATTGATGCTTTGTAATTAAAGCGTGTCCTGAGTTTGGGTATACGGTAAGAGATATTCTGAAATGAATTCACTCTACCCGAGTAGAACAGTGATGGGAGAATTCCCTTCAGTCTACACACTCGAGGATACATCCTGAACTCCTTAAAAAGCAGCATTAAGGATTCCATTCAAGACTCATTCTCTCTCTCTCTACTTTACTATAACTCCTCCCAGGACCTACCGCTACTCTAACCTAGCTAAGTCTTTGTGCCTCTTTGTTAGCAGTTTGCAAGCATAGGTGCTACATTATCATCAACTATGTTCTCTTTATATCAGATAGAGGAACGACCTGACTGTGCAGACGCACTGCTCACCACCTCATGGTCAGTTATTACTGCAGTCTATGAGATGAGCTTGTACTGCACTAGATTTACCTTATGGTGTATTTGTGGTGTATGGGATACATAGGAAGCACAGTGTAGCATATACACTCATCATCAACAGAATAGCTCCAACACTAGCTGCACCCAGACGGAATTAACCAACAGGAATGAAACTTGGTGGGTAGATTTGAGATTGTGAGACATGCAAATGGCTCAGATGCACATGTGACGTAAGCAAGGACAGGCCTCATCACTGTACTACCTGTGATGGCTACATGAGTCATTCTGTTAGTGCAGCACCATTGGCAGATGGTTGCACGATACAGGACTCTATACACAGAGACCGTTACGATGACTGTCCTTAACACCACATCAACATCCCCAAACACTGCAATGGTGCCGTGAAGAATGGCAGCAAGTCATCTTTAGCAATGAGTCCCCCTTTTGTCTTGGTAGAAACAACCGGAAAATCTGTGGTCAGCACCAAGATGAACAGTTTAATGTCTCATGTCCAGAAGTAATGGAGTCACTCCACCTCTAAGACCCAGTCTGCAGGAACTGTGTGAGAATAATCAAGCTGCATGGGATGGATTATTACAGGACACCCGTAGGAATCTCTACAACTGCATGCCGAGATATCTGGCTTGTTGGGTTAGCAAACAGGACGGTAATACAAGACCATACTCAGAGACACTACTTCTGTATGTGTAGTTCAATAAATATTACCCATATCAGTCTAAATGTATCACCATCTATCGTTCTTGGTAGCCTTTATCTTCCTTCCCAACAGCATTGTAACCCAACACCTCCTTCTGGGTGCAGCAGTTCTTTTGATGATGAGTGTATGTGACACATTAGAAAGAATTAAAACAAGATCTTATAATATATACTGTTGC
The DNA here is from genome assembly GCA_024036415.1 of Prochilodus magdalenae. Lineage (NCBI taxonomy): Eukaryota > Metazoa > Chordata > Actinopteri > Characiformes > Prochilodontidae > Prochilodus > Prochilodus magdalenae. The sequence continues at coordinate 21,730 of JAMWET010004068.1, read as the reverse complement.
TTTTGTACAGTCCAAAACGTCTTACACCGAGTAAATACACAGCAACAGTGCACTGAAATCTGCAGATCTCTTTTTAGAGAGTGTTTTACCTTTTACAGTGAGTCTGATGGTTATAAGTGAACCTTTAACGGTGCACTCATACTCTCCTCCATCCTCTTCAGTCAGGTGTGATATGAGTAGAGAGAGATTTCCTGGAGAGTGATCATTAAACAGCTGAACTCTGTACTGATCACTCTCCCTGGATATCTCTTCTAATGTCTGTGTGTTTCTGTTGTCTTTCTTCCAGATGAATCTCTCAGGTGTGGTCTGTAGGTCAGTGCAGTAGCAGGGCAGCAGTACTGACCCTCCTGTGTGTGCTGTAATGGGCAGTAGTTGTTCTCTGTTCTCCAGAGTGCAGCCTGTAGTTGCAGCTCTTCCCAAAGGGGTTACGATTGGTTTAACAAATGGGAAAATCCACCAACAATTCCTATACAGAATTCCTGAACTTGTACGCTGTAGTGGTACTGTTTCCTGCAATGTGCTGTACATGATGCTGTTCCAGAGTGGGAGAAACAGGAGACCTGATGCCTGTTCAGCTAAATAACTAGAAGTACGTGTGCTTGGTGTGGCACAACAGATAACACTACCACTAAGTGCTACACCATTTGTGAGGCTTGGGTTCAGTTCCCACTCTGGGTGAAGGTGCTGCACTACACTGATACGTGTCTTTGGACAAGACTCCTAACACTACACTGGAGACTCCTAACACTACACTGGAGACTCCTAACACTACACTGGAGGGTTGATCTGTAATGTGATTAACTATGTACGCCACTCTGGATAAGAGCCTCAGCTAGATGACCTGACAAACTCAGTTCGGAAGAATTCAGCTCGTCACAAAACCACACACACCAACTTACACCCCAAACCCATGTGACGGTCATGATGGTGTGAAGATGTGATGAGAACACTTGCTGCTTCCTGTTTGTTGATGCCTCATTTAAAAACTGTCTTAATGTCTTCAGTCTGAGTGGGGCTGAGTTCAGACTGGGTTTGAATGAGCTCAGACTGGACTGGGTTGGCCTGTCTTTGGACAGGAGCTGTGAAAGAACTGCAATCGCCTTGACATAAACTACTAAAACATCTCCAGCTTTCAGTCTCCTGACTCTACCCCTCTGTGCAAGCAAGAAAAGAAACTAGAAGCATTATCACTGTACTACCTGACTCCCATAGCAGCCAAGATTGTGGATATCAGCGAGCAGTGATGTCATTCTGTTAGTGCCAGCACCATTGGCAGACGGTGGCATGATACAGGACTACATACACACAGACCGCTACGACAACTGTCCTTAACACCACATCAACATCGCCAAAGACTGCAATGGTGTGGTGCAAGACTGTCATTGAGGGACTCAGAATAGCACCGGGTCACCTTCAGCAATGAGTCCTGCTTTTCTCTTGGTGGAAACGACCAACAAATCCATGTGTGGAGGCAACATGGTCAGCACCAAGATGAGCGGTTTGCTGTCTCATGTCCAGAAGGTCTGGAATCACTCCACATCCACCCCTACCACCAAGTCTGCAGGAACTGTGTGTAAGGGTCTGGGCTGTACTGCCTGCAGCCAGCAGAGGGCAGCAGCCGGAACTCCAAACCCCAGAATGCCCCGTGCTGATCAAAACAACAAGCGGCACCTGAAGCTTCAGCCATATCAGCCCCCACCACACAAACACCTCAGCTGCACCTTTGTAGAGGGGTAGCCGGTACAATACACCAAAAAGAAAAGAGGAAAAGAGAAAGCAAAGCGAAAAAAAGAGAAAAGAAGAAAAGGAAAAGAGAAAAGCAGCAAGTGCTTACAATAATTCATTAGCTACAAAAAGTAGAGAGCGTGGGTCACTCTCCACGCAAAGATCCACTTTCTGTTTAACCCTCTCCTGTTTATTTCTGATTTTTATGAACTTCTCCTTTTTGTTTAAGTACGCCGTCCTGGCGTCTCCTTTGTCCAAAGGTCGGGGGTTCGATCCCCGCCTATACCAAAATCACCTTCCCACAAACAGATAACACCCCGCACACATAGTTTCACATGCATCCACATCCAGGAAGCTTGCAATTTAACATTTACATTGTCGCAAACAAATTCCTGCCCTGATGTGGGTCCACATCCCTAACCGCGCCGTGACACTGTGTGAGAATATGCAAGCTGCATGGGATGGATTATCACAGGACTCCATTAGGAACCTCTACAACTGCATGCCAAGGCGTGTGGCATATTGGGTTATTAAGCATGACGGCCATACCAGACAGTTCTCAGAGACACTACTTCTTTATGTGTAGCTCAATAAATATTACCCATACCAGTCCAAATGTATCATCATCTATCGTTCCTGGCACCCTTTATCTTCCATCCCAACAGCACTGCAACCCCACACTTCCTTCTGGGTGCAGCTGTTCTTTTGATGATGAGTGTATGTGACACATTAGAAAGAATTAAAACAGGATGTTATAACATATGCTGTTGCTTTTGTACAGTCCAAAACGCCTTACACCGAGTAAATACACAGCAACAGTGCACTGAAATCTGCAGTTCTCTTTTTAAAATACAGTAAGAAAATAAACTGAGAGTGTTTTACCTTTTACAGTGAGTATGGTGCGTATATGTGAATCTTTAACAGCACACTCATACTCTCCTCCATCCTCTTCAGTCAGGTGTGATATGAGTAGAGAGAGATTTCCTGGAGAGTGATCATTAAACAGCTGAACTCTGTTTCTGTACTGACCACTCTCCCTGGATATCTCTTCTAATGTCTGTGTGTTTCTGTTGTCTTTCTTCCAGCTGAACTCCTCAGGTGTGGTCTGTAGGTCAGTGCAGGAGCAGGGCAGCAGTACTGACCCTCCTGTATGTGCTGTGATACGCAGTAGTTGTTCTTTGTTCTCCAGAGTGCAGCCTGTAGAAACACACATCAGTAAGATCAGATTAACTCTATACTCTGTGTATGACATCATCACTACAGTTTATATTGTAAGTATGTGATTTAAACCCTCAGATTTGGATGATTAACACTGTTTAAGTTTTGAACTCAGCAGATGCCCTTTACACTATCTCAACATTTTAGGACGGCCAGACCAGCAAATGTGGTGCAACATGAGACACAAAACAATGTTAATGTACATACAGAGAACAGGAAGTTGTAATTCTGGAGACGATCACCAGCAACAACGTGCACACATAACGCCGTGGTTAAGTTCATATTACATGTTCAACATCAGTAAAGGAGGATGAAGCTGATTCTATCTTGCACTGGAGGGAGGGGCAGGAGACAGGTTGGTGGGTTGAGTTGTTTATTTGAAGGCGATCAGAGTTGAGTCTCAGCTCTTGTCCGAAATCAGTATATGGACAGACTAGCCCATTTCAGCCCCACTTAAAGACTGTACACGAGGGGTGTAGTCTAGCAAGTAGGTATGTTAGTGGTGTTTCACCAGATGGTAAACTCTGCTCACCAATAATAGCCTAAAGGTATTTAACCTTTAACCTACAGCTACATACCCCTGAAGATAATCCTTCCCCAGGACTCAGATCCTGTCGTAAATGTGTAAAATGTTCTGTTTGAGGAATGCAGCTCTTCCCAGAGAGTAACAAATCATTTTACAAATGGGAAAATCCACCAACGATATCTATACAGAACTGCTGAACTTATTCGCTGTAGTGTTATCATGAAAACATTGATATCCGACAAGCTCATGCTAATATCAATATTTCACTGGCACATAGATATGTGTACCTCAGTAACAAGATACATGAACTACACTCACCTTCAGAGACATGAAGCCCAATGAAGAGAAGATAAACAGTCAGCAACATGGTCACTAGTACACCAACACTGAGTCCACCGCACACTGACCGCTCCACACCCAGCACTACACTCACCCTGTATACCCACACTGAGTACCCAACTCTCTCAGCAGCTCTTCACTGGAGTGTAACCCACTCTAATGTCCGTGCAGCTCACAGGAGCTGTGTTTAAACCAGCTAGACCGGAACTCTTCTGTCTCTTAAAGACTTCAGCAGCCGCTTATACAGAGTCACAAACCACACACGATGACATGGTGGTCTCTGAGTCGTGTCATTGCCCACTGTTTCCTGTTGTTTAGTGCATTAGTTCACAGTGCACACAAGTAAATAACTGCTGTGAGTGCTGTGCTGACCAAAGCTGGTCTAAGCTGGTTTGTGCTGGCCTGATGCCAAATGAGCTGGACACTTTTTATGGTCATGCTTTTTGACCAGCATACCAGCATCAAAAACCCAACACATGCTGGTTTGTCTAGAAGGGATGTTCTTCCTGATCTACAGCCGTCTGTGTTCAGCGCTTCATGTTATTAATTGATTGCCTCCATGCTTGATTTGATGTTTGGTTACCTTGAACTGTCCTTTACCGTGACTAGTCTCCAGTCCTGCAGGTATTCCAGGAGAGCTGTTCCAGGTGTGTTCCACTGGTAGCTCTTTTAGAGTCCACCATCCTACCCGACACGCCATGAAGCAGCTTGACCAGTAAGCTTTACCTCTGGGTTTAGTTTTATTGTAGTGTGTGTGTTTGGGTTGGGAGTAATGGGGTAGTAGTTGGTTTGCGCACACACACACACACACACACACACACACACACACACACACACACACACACACCTATATATACATATGGAGTCATCTCTCAGTAGACAGAAGAGCTATCAGTTTTTGTCTGTGGTTTTGCTAGTTGTTCTCATTTGTCCTTTTATAGATTTGATGTGTGATCTCATGGTTCTATTTACAAGATGGATGAGAACACAAACAAACGTCTGAGTGAAGTCTTAGTTTAGTCTTTATTCAAGTCTCTCACTCTCTCTTTCTCTCTAACAGAACTCTCTATTGTCTCTATTGTGCAGAAGAGAACACAATCAAAGCTATAGTGTGTGTGTGTGTGTGTGTGTGTGTGTTTGTTTGTGTGAGTGTGTGTGTGTGTTTTTGTGTGAGTGTGTGTGTGTGTGTGTGTTTGTTTGTGTGAGTGTGTGTGTGTGTGTGTGTGTGTGTGTAAAACAGTCCAGAACTGCTGGGGTTAAAAGCCTAACCTTTCTGTGCCTCTGCTGTCCATCGTGCACTTGAGCTTTTTATGGTAGTAAGTTGTGGTCTCATGGTTCTGAAACCTCTGTGTGGTTTAAGTCTCTGTTGTTCGGTAGCTATAATAGTATCAAGGTTGCCTGGGGCCTGGGTGAAGGGGCAGAGCGTTGGTGATTGGAGTCTGTGAGGAAAGTCCAAAACTCACTCAGAAAACAGCAAACGTACGCCACACCATGTTTTTGTACTTATGGGCTTTAGTGGTACCTCATCTAGCAGTTCATTAAAGCCCACAATGATGCAGGGACCTGACACCTGACACGGTGCTGCGCTACACTGATAAGGGTATTTGGGCAAGACTCCTAACACTACACTGGAGACTCCTAACACTACACTGGAGGGTTGATCTGTAATGTGATTAACTATGTACGCCGCTCTGGATAAGAGCCTCAGCTAGATGACGTGACAAACTCAGTTCAGAGTCCAGCTCATCACAAAACCACACACACCAACTTACACCCCAAACCCACGTGACGGTCATGGTGGTGTGAAGATGTGATGAGAACACTTGCTGCTTCCTGTTTGTTGATGCATCATTTAAAAACTGCCTTAAAGACACTTTAACCAGCTTCTGTCCACATTAAACATCCATCGTTTTTCCTACTCAGGCTTTTCTTCCTTACTTAGTACATCAGCAGGTTTAACTGAACGCTGTACTGACCAAGACTGGACTAAAGATGGACATTAGAGAAGAGGTTGTAAGGGTAATGGAGTACAGCTGGGCCTGTTCAGCAAAAGAGGCTAGGCTAGGACATGTGCTAAGCTACGGCTATGAGGTTAAACAGAAATACAGGACGTGGGGCTGCTGGTAAATGCTGTAGGTCTAAAATCCCCTGAGATACATTGAGGTTGTAGTTTACAGCTGTCTGACCAACATGGCAGAAAGGAAGACATTCAGATGTGAGATAGATAAAAGCATTAGTTTAATAATTTCTCTTCATTGAGCTGCATTGTGCTGTATATGGTAGATATATTGTAGTAGCATTCATGAAAAAAGCAACAAATAGAAAAAAGAAAAGCATAAAAACTAAAACACAGCTGCATGTTTGATGGGGTGAGTGGTGTTATTAGTCTACTCTGATGGTGGCATATTCAGACTTATCTCCAATGTGGGTGACGGCTGGTGAAGTTCCATGCTTTCTACTGTGGACTACAGTGGAGTACGTCACTTCATCCTGCAGAGGGATCATACATGTTAACACACTTACAGACCACTTCAGGGCTCAGCTGAATGTACCAGGAGCAGCTTCTTCCTCAGTAGGAACAGTGTGTGTATATATACCATCATCAAAAGCACTGATAGCTGCACCCAGACAGCTGCAGTCATCTGACAGGAGTAAAACTTGGTGGGTAGGTTTGACATTGTTAGACATTCAAAAGATTTACATTTGACAGAAGCATAGTAGGGGTTTATCGGTGGCCCTCACTGACTATGTAAGGTCGTCCTGGCTTTAGATTCTGACTCATGCTGTTGTGTTGGCAGCATGATGGGGTGTTATGAAATCCAATGGTTTATGACAATATGCGGATGGAATGTGGTGTTATGAGGAGATGAGATGAGATATGATGGGTGGTGTGAACTCACCTGTGTCTTCTGCTGTCCTCCTGTACGTCCTGCAGAACGAAACCGGAGTGAGACACAGATACTGCACACATCTGAACAGTGTGTGTGTGTGTGTGTGTGTGTGTGTGTGTGTACCTCTGCATCTCCAGTAAATGACTCCTATGATTCCCAGTAGTAGAAGAACAACCGGAATAAGGATGAACCAATACATGACATTACCTGTCCAGAAAGAATCACACAGTTTACAAATACATGTGTGTGTGTGTGTGTGTGTGTGTGGAGAGAGAGAGAGAGAGAGAGAGAGGGGGGGGGTTTAATAGTGTTTTGCTTGCTTTCTGTGTTCAGTGTTATGAATGAAGAGAATCTGAATGTTCAGAAAGAATGAAAGAGTAGATAGAAATCATAAACTATATGTAAACAGTAACATCTAAAGCTCAGCTGCAGTCAGTGTGCTGTACTCACCATCAGCCGTCCCAGTGGAACGTGTGGTTAAAGTGGTTCTACTGGTTGAAGGACTGGTGTGTGCACGGACCACTGCAGTAGTTGTTGTAGGTTTAGGTGCAGTAGGTGGTGCAGGTTTAGGTGCAGTAGATGGTGCAGGTTTAGGTGCAGTAGATGGTGTAGGTTTAGGTGCAGTAGATGGTGCAGGTTTAGGTGCAGTAGATGGTGTAGATTTAGGTGCAGTAGATGGAGCAAGTTTAGGCGTAGTAGATCGTGCAGGTTTAGGCGTAGTAGATGGTGCTGGTTTAGGTGCGGTAGATGGTGCAGGTTGAGGTGCAGTAGATGGAGCAAGTTTAGGCGTAGTAGATGGTGTAGGTTTAGGTGCAGTAGATGGTGTAGGTTTAGACGCAGTAGATGGTGCAGGTGTAGGTGGTCCCTCTGTGGAGAGAGAGAAGGTTTGCTGGTCAGTACAGGAACAGAAGATCAGTAAACAGCAGCTCACTGTAGATACACAGTACCATTAAAACCCTTCACTGTAAACGACCAGAACAGCCTCCATTAAACTGTTACTGTTAATGTAACACATATGAAATATGGAGCTACTAAAACCCCTTTATGTAACTGGGAGGTGTAATTACTTGTTGTCCCAAAAAGAGGGACATACACTGACTACATGTTAATAGCGGTAGAAGATGATGTGCTCGTTCTGTTTTGTTTTTTTCCCAAAGTGTGCCTGCACCATGCTGCTGACCAGCTGAGCAAACCCTGGAATGAATTACCAAATAGTAGCTCCATAATGTTGAATATGATCTCATATCAAGGCTAATAAGCTGCTCTTGTATCAGTAGTTCAGTGTGAACGTGAGGGGAAGCGGTTTTCTGTCGAGTGAATCTGTGTCTGAAACTCCGGTGAGTCGTACTTTGTTCTGCTAGCCTAGCTAGACACGGTAAAGGGAGAGTCCTCCATGTTTCTGAGTTTAAACACTGTACAAGAGAAATGAAAGGATAAAAAACAATCAGATTTATGGGAATGTTTCTTTAAAAGCATAGATGGTGCTAATTGTTTGCCGGCGCTAATCACTAAGCAGTGACTAGCTTGTTAGCACAGTGGCTAATAACATGGTAGAGCCTTAAAGACACAGTGCACCTAATCTATTTCTATTTAATTATTTACAGTACATGTTATAGATGAGTATATTTTGGTTATCAGAATGTATATATTAATGTTGGTTAAAACTGGTTAAAGTGTTTAAATGAAATTCATGATGAAATGATTAAAAGCACATGTTATAGTTAAACAGTGAAAAGCAGGGGTATTAACCCTTTTGTGAGATAAGAACCTCTGCACCATATTCACTCTACCTGAGTAGAACAGTGATAGGAGAATTCCCTTCAGTCCACACACTCGAGGATGAAGCCTGAACTATTTACATCCTGAACTCCTTAAAGAGCAGCAGTGAGGATTCCATTCTCTCTCTCTCTACTTTACTATAACTCCCCCCATGGCTTCAGGACCTCCCGCTACTCTAACCTAGCTACGTGTTTGTGCCTCTTTGTTAGCAGTTAGCAAGAATAGGTGCTACATTACCATGAACTATGTTCTCTTTATATCAGATAGAGGAACGACTTGACTGTGCAGACTGACTGCTCACCACCTCATGGTCAGTTATTGCTGCAGTCTATGAGATGAGCTTGTACTGCACTAGATTAACCGTATGGTGTATTTGTGGTGTATAACTGCATACATAGGAAGCACAGTGTAGCATATACACTCATCATCAACAGAATAGCTCCAACGCTAGCTGCACCCAGACGGAATCAACCAACAGGAATGAAACTTGGTGGGTAGGTTTGACCGTATAAGACATACGAATGACTCAGATGCACATGTGACGTAAGCAAGGACGGGTCTCATCACTGTACTACCTGACTGACCCAACAGCCACGATTATGAACAGTCAGTGAGCAGTGATGTCCTCCATGAGTCGTTCTGTTAGTGCCTGCACTATTAGCAGACGGTTGCACAATGCAGGACTACATACACACAGACCGTTGCACTGACTGCCCTTAACACCACAACGACAAAGACTGCAATGGTATCGTACCAGACTGTCATGCACTGACTTAGAATAGCGACATTTCATCTTCAGTGACGAGTCCCACTTTTGTCTTGGTGGAGAGGACCAACAAATCTGTGTGTGGAGGCACTGTGGTCAGCACCAAGATTAACGGTTTGTGGTCTCATGTCCAGAAGGTCTGGTGTCGCTCTACATCCACCCTTACTGCACAATCTGCAGGAATTGTGTGAGAATATTCAAGCTGCATGGGATGGATTATCACAGGACACTAATAGGAACCTCTACAACTGCATGCCGAGACGTCTGGTATGTTGGGTTAGTAAGCATGACGGCCATACAAGACCATACTCAGAGACACTACTTCTGTATGTGCAGCTCAATAAATATTATATTATAAATATTATAAACCAATATCAGTCTAAATTTATCCTCATCTATTGTTCCTGGTAACCTTTATCTTCCTTCCCAACAGCACTGCAACCCTACACCACCTTCTGGGTGCAGCTGTTCTTTGGATGATGAGTGTATATGACACATTAGAAAGAATTAAAACAGGATGTTATAGCATATGCTGTTGCTTTTGTACAGTCCAAAACGCCTTACACCGAGTAAATACACAGCAACAGTGCACTGAAATCTGCAGCTCTCTTTTTAAAATGCAGTAAGAAAATAAACTGAGAGTGTTTTACCTTCTAAAGTGAGTCTGATGATCAAATATGAACCTTTAACAACACACTTGTGCTCTCCTCCATCCTCTTCAGTCAGGTGTGATATGAGTAGAGAGAGATTTCCTGGAGAGCGATGATTATACATCTGAACTTTGTTTCTGTATTGATCACTATTAAAGGTCGTATCAACCCATTTGTTTCCCTTGTATTTCTTCCAGGTGAACTCCTCCGGTTTGATCTGTAGGTCAGTGCAGGAGCAGGGCAGCAGTACTGACCCTCCTGTATGTGCTGTGATGGGCAGTAGTTGTCCTCTGTTCACCAGAGTGCAGCCTGTAGAAACACACATCAGTAAGATCAGATTAACTCTATACTCTGTGTATGACATCATCACTACAGTTTATATTGTAAGTATATGATTTAAACCCTCAGATTTGGATGATTAACACTGTTTAAGTTTTGAACACAGCAGATGTCCTTTACACTATCTCAACATTTTAGGATGGCCAGACCAGCAAATGTGGTGCGACATGAGACACAAAACAATGTTAATGTACAAACAGAGAACAGGAAGTTGTAATTCTGGAGACGATCACCAGCAGCAATGTGCACACATAACGCCGTGGTTAAGTTCATATTACATGTTCAACATCAGTAAAGGAGTTTAAAGTTGATTCTATCCTTCTTGCGCTGACGCGAGGGGCAGGAAACAGGTTGGTGGGCTGACTTGTTCATTTGAAGAAAATCCGAGTTTAGTCTCAGCTCTCGTCTTAAATCAGTATCTAATTCAGTATTTAACCTTTAACCTACAGCTATATACCCCTGAAGATAATCCTTCCCCAGGACTCAGATCCTGTCGTAAATGTGTAAAATGTTCTGGTTGAGGAATGCGGCTCTTCCCAGAGAGTAACAAATGGTTTTACAAATGGGAAAATCCACCAACGATATCTATACAGACCTGCTGAACTTATTCTCTGTAGTGCTATCATGAAAACATTGATATCCGACAAGCTCATGCTAATATCAATATTTAACTGCTACATAGATATATATTCGCATGACATCAGCATCTCAGTAACAAGATACATGAACTACACTCACCTTCAGAGACATGAAGCCCAATGAAGAGAAGATAAACAGTCAGCAACATGGTCACTAGTCCACCGCACACTGATCGCTCCACACCCAGCACTACACTCACCCTGTATACCCACACTGAGTACCCAACTCTCTCAGCAGCTCTTCACTGGAGTGTAACCCACTCTAATGTCCGTGCAGCTCACAGGAGCTGTGTTTAAACCAGCTAGCCCGGAACTCTTCTGTCTCTTACAGACTTCAGCAGCCGCTTATACAGAGTCACAAACCACACACGATGACATGGTGGTCTCTGAGCCATGACATCACTTACCATTTCCTGTTTTGTGATCAAGTGAACACAGGAAGTAGCCAAATAAGGAGAAGTCATATGCACTTCTTCGTTGTTCTCATGTCCTTGCTGAAAATAGACAGCAGAGACTAGCATGAGCTCTGTACTGGACTGAGCTGGTTTATACTGGTTTACCATTAGTCCCATATCTAAGACACAGCACATGCTGGTTTGCCTAGAAGGGATCTATCCTGATCTATAGCCGTCTGTGTTCAGCGTGTTCTGTATTAGCTTGTCTGATTTCATCCTTGATTTGATGTTTGGTTACCCTGAATGGTCATTTACCAGATATTATTATTATTATTATATATATATAGGTATTCCAGGAGAGACAGGAGAGTCCTGGTTTGTTCCACAGGCAGTTCTTACTCTTCGATGGTTAAAAACCTGAGAACTTAAGCAGTTCTCAGGCCACTATGACCTCATATGCTACTCTGTTTATTCTGTTTATATATAAACTATCAGTTCTTCTTTCTGTGGTTTCGCTTGTTCTCACTCGCCTTTTTATAGTACTGGGCTGTATGGGGGGCTGCATGCTAACAGGAAAGCTGATGAGCGCTCAGAGACACAAACACCAGCATGAGGGGCACAGAGTGCTTTATTTACACATGCTCAACAAACATCCCAGCTTATTACTGGATATGTTATTTCAGTCTGTATGAGAGTCTCTCTAACTCTCTGTTCTAAACCCTGTGCAGCATGAGGTTGTGGTTGCAGTAGCACTTTTGCATCACCAAGTCTCTCTCAGACAGCAAATGTGCTGATTAGGCCCAAATGTAGTATTGCATGTAGTCCGGATCTGGGTGGCACCGTAGCCCAACACTGGAACAGATCCGTTTAATGTATCTGTGTCAGTAAGATTCAAAACCAGTTGAGTAAGAACTAGCACTACATCCAGTCCTGAACTGGCACAGGTCTAAATAAATACTGTCTTATATATTAGGCATATCTGGCCTAAGTATGGCATAGACCCAGTTTAGAAGAGTTTCAAGCTCAGTTTAATGCAGGCAGCTTTTTCTGGAATGGATCCTGTAAGGGTTCGGGCAGTGTACTGAGAGGGCTAAGGTGGCCTATATTATGGCCCTGCTCACTGGCAGGGCGCCGAGCTGGGCAACCCCCTTCTGGAATCAAGGATCCGACAGCTGTTCGCCCGTGGCTCAGTTCTCAGAAGCCATGCGTCGTACCTTCTTCATCCCAGAAGGGGGCCGTGCCGCAGTGCCTCGGATTCTGCACACTGGGGGCTGAAAGCGGGTAGAACGAGAAAGCACTCATTGCCTCAGCGCCATAATTGGAACAACACAACCGTCACATTGATTCAGCTACCCAGTCTATAGTGACCTGGGGCCCGCAGTACCAGGGGGCGTGCCAGCACTCTGAGCGGTCTGCAGCACCACCACTGGGCCCCGACCTCTTGGGTGTTCCTGCAGAGTACCGTGACCTCAGAGCATTTCTTAACCGAGACAGGGCTCACATACTACCTCCATACAGGAAGTATGACTGTACCATCAACCTCCTGCCTGGGACAGGCTCTGGGCTGCTTCATCCCCTTTCCATTCCTAGCCATTTCTGGTTCCAGATCTCCCTGGACTTTATTACGGATCTGCTAGCATCCCAGGGGAACACAGGGTTCCAGCCCTGTGCTTGGGTCCACACCCCTATCTGCACACAATGACAGATCCAGCCCTGGACTGGATCCATTATGCTGTGACGGACAGCTACAACTAGATGGCACCTCCGTGCCAACGCTTTGGAAGGCCTTTTCCTTTCTGCCCCACAATCATGAGTGCCTGGAGTTTGCAATATGCTTCTGGAACTTTGAGAGGTATTGGTTTCTGCATACAGGGTGGATTTTCAGGACCTTGGACAGCACCTTGAAGCTGGGACAACTGCAGATCCTCACAGAGAGAGAGGTCTCTTATGTTCACCCTCTGTGCTACTATCTGTTCAGATAACTCTCACTAATGCAGTCTACCGGTCACATGGGTTAAAAAGTAAAAACTTCATTTTTCACCCTCTTATAACTGTACTGATTGTTAAGTCGCCAGTTGTAAAGCGCTGATCAGCAGAGGAAGATTAATATCTGTCTAAGTTGATTGACAGATCTTAAAAACAACATGGCGGATGTTCTTTCTTCAGCTGAGCACTGTCGGGTCATTTAGCTGCTGCAAATGGCTGGCAACAACTTTCACTGTGACGGCAGCACCACACCAATTTGCCACTTATATCAAGGGCTCCATGGTTCCAGACAGGAGAGATCATGGGGCTGGAATTCCACATCTTTTGACAGGCCAGCTGCAAACCTTTTTTTTTTCTTTTTTTTTTTGTGGAAAGCACAGAGCAATTGTAACATCATATGTAAAGTGTAATGATGAACTATTCCCGGTGTAGGTATGTGTGTATGTGAGAGATGATCCAGTAAGATGACCACACTGACCCTGTGAAATCAGGAAAAGACATCTTTATTGGACATTCAGCACAAGAAGAACTCCAAACATGAACATGTCCACTCAGGGGCATGTGGAAATATGGACCAATCAATAAAGACATTTCCTAAATGATTGATCCTGACAAATGCTGAGTTCATACCAGTGTGCAGGAACTGTACTACTCCAGACTGACCGCTCCATCTCCATCCGCAGTGCTGTAGTGAACTCTGGCAGGATCTGAAAGAGATGTTTGCAGGACAGATGTTTGGTCACCCAGAGAAGAAAATAAGCATGACTGCTACAGGTCAGCTGTGTAGTTAGTACCTTTGGTTCTCTTGGTGTGATAAACCACAGCTACTATAATGTGGAGGAAGATCACAGTCACCAAGGCGAAGGGGACGAAGGGCAGAGACTGTGGAGGTTCTGTAAGAACAGGTAGATCATAGTACCCGTAGTAGCTCTCCATCATTTAATTAGCATCATGTGTTTATCATAAATACAAATGCATTTGTGGGACGAGTCTGTCGTCTGACCAGCGTTTGGCTATTAAGTGCAGGTGGGGAAGATCATTATATATTCTGCATTAAAACTGATTGTAAAAGAAAATAAAAATATTATAATTATTATAATAATAAGCTCACCACACAAAAAACTCCCCTGTGACTAAAAGATCTGTATGACCATACGCTTCCATACACCTCCAGATTCTGCTGCTTCCTTAACACTATGGTGTTTGGCCACGCCCAAATACAGTAACTCCTTTTAGCCAATCATTAACATCTGCTCTGGAGCCATTTTCCACACATGGAACGAGACATTCCCTGCACTGTACCACCTCTTGATCTGCACCACCTCTTCAAATGACCTTATGACCTATTTCATGTGAAAGTTTAGGTGCTCCTGGTCAAATGAGGTTTTGTTGATATTTTATATTTTTATTTATTGTGTAGATTTGTATGAACTACTATTGTTTATTTGCTAAATTTAACATATTTGGAAAACAATTAAATATATTATATTGCCAGTGTGAATGATATGACCTGTCAGGGTTTCTCAAGGGAGTTTGCCCCAGGACACCTCACAGACTGGCCACCAGAGGTCAGCAACACCAGAGTTTTAGTCAGTGCTCCAGTACTTTTCCACCCCTGCCCTTCTCACCTGCATCCAATCTCCCTTGTCATTACCCTCCCCTTAAAAGGTCTTTCCTTCCCCTTTAGGTTTGTGGAGCATTGACTAATGTCACCTCGTGGTACTGCGTTCCTGTGAAGATCTTCTTGAGTTTCCATGGCTCCTTCAGTGTGTTTCGATGGCTCCAGGCTTCTGAGTATCTTTTGTCTTTCTTGTTTTGTGTTTTGATGGTGCTTTGGACTTTATCATTTTGGAATATCTTCTGAGCTTTGTGTTTTTTGTGTTTGGTTTTGGACACAAAAGGGATTTGCCTTTTTTTGCCCCATTAAACCTGCCTATGGATCCTAACCCTATGTCTGAGCTCCCCACATTACAGAAACCTGCGTTCAGATTTAAAATGAATGAATATCTGCTCACAGAGAGGCCTGGATCATCAAGTAAGTGGCTTTTAAATTTCCAGTGTCAGTTTTGGCCAGTTCGTGCAAAAGTGAGTGATCAGAAAGAGTTCTTGCCAAGTACTCATCCATGAATCCATAACTTTTATTTCCCTCACACATACGAAGAAAAATGTTTCATAAAACATTTTTAAAATGTTCATAAAAATGTTCATAAACAGAATGGATGTAATCATGAACACAGTGAAAGATAATTCATTTATTTATCAAACACCCGCATAATGACTATCAGATGGAAATCTGGCAACTTAAGTGCTTTAGGTGCTTAAGTCATAGTCATAGACCTGAAGGATGACCACTTTACCATGCCTAGGAAAAAGGTAAAATCACCTAGAATTAATTCTATTGATGAAAAAGCTATATATGTGTATCAATATACATTATACAATATACAAGATGTATATCTATATATTTTTCTGATTTGTCCACATCTATTTTGATCTGTAACGAGTCACTGTGATCAATAAAGTTGAATTGAATTGAATTCTAAATATTTTAGTTGGAATAGCACCCTTCTTGCCCCTTCCCTTGATTGACAGTTGGAGTTTAAAATATATACAATCAGCCAGGCTACTGTCAGCCCACCTTAAAATGATCTGAAGTGTTATTGAGTCCTTTCAGATTGCAGAACTGATGTATATGTAATATAACACCATTCACTTTGCTATACTGGATAACTAGTAAAGATAAATACTAGTTACAACATGAACTAAAGGCCTAAAGCTATACCAATCTATACCAGCGTCTGCATATGATGCATCATCACTAAGCCAAAGGAAATCTAAATATTCAGTTGAAGTGATAATTCATTAACACTAGAGCGTTCTGGCCCAGCACTCATCTATGTTTAACCTGCCACAGAGAACAATACAGAACAAACAGAGAAATCAAGATGAGCTGCAACATCTCCCAATCACATACACTCTAACTAAAGCTCCCAGTGGCTCGCTACAGATCAAACTGAACGTAAACCTGCTGTCTCTAACTAAAGCTCCCAGTGACTCGCTACAGATCAAACTGAAAGTAAAAGTAAACCTGCTGTCTCTAACTAAAGCTCCCAGTGACTCGCTACAGATCAAACTGAAAGTAAAAGTAAACCTGCTGTCTCTAACTAAAGCTCCCAGTGACTCGCTACAGATCAAACTGAAAGTAAAAGTAAACCTGCTGTCTCTAACTAAAGCTCCCAGTGACTCGCTACAGATCAAACTGAAAGTAAAAGTAAACCTGCTGTCTCTAACTAAAGCTCCCAGTGACTCGCTACAGATCAAACTGAAAGTAAAAGTAAACCTGCTGTCTCTAACTAAAGCTCTCAGTGACTCGCTACAGATCAAACTGAAAGTAAAAGTAAACCTGCTGTCTCTAACTTGTCCTCTCTAAACAAAACCAACAGTGACTCTTCACAGGTAAGTGGTTGCTAAAGTATTGCAAGTCACAATAACTACAATAACTGGGCTACAGTAACTCCAACAAACCTGCTCTCTGTAAACAAAGCCTCTCAATAACTCTACACAGATAAAAGTGAAAGAAAAAGCTATCCTGCTTTCTCTAACTGAAGCTTTTCTCTAACGCTCTGCTCAGATAAAAGTGAAAGTGAACCCATTCTCTCTCAACAAAACCTCTTAGTGACTCATTACAGATCAAAGGCAAGGTGGAACAGTTCTCTCTATAGTTAACTCTGAATGACTCCTCTCAGATGAAAGTGAAAGTGAAACTCCAGTAGGCTGCCATATGAGCCTCACTGATGGCTGTTTCGGTTTCCTTCATCTCTTTATTCATTCCGTGCTCAGCCTTTCACTATGTTTGTTCACATTTTCTAACCCATCAAACCCTGAACATTCACTCTTCTTCACCGTACTCACGCCATCGTCTGTTCTTCTCAGTGGGAACTCTATTATCCTCAGGATAATTAGGATTTGTTCTTGCACTCTATATCCTGCTTTTGCTGCTATTGTTGTCTGTTTATTTCATGCTCCTTAAGTAGTTGAGTGTTTCTATTGAATGTTTCACATGACAAACGTTGTTAACAATATCCAACATAAAAACATAAATCAGTGAATTTGTCAGATGCAGTTTTATTGTTTTGCAAATGTATTGTGCACTCAGTTCAAAAACAGGGTATTGCAAGGTAGTAACCAGGGTATACAAGGTGTTTGCTTAGATGGTGCTAAGTGGTTGCTAAGGGATTGCAAGCCAGTTTCCATGGTGCAGTGGCCATGTTAAGATAAAACACACCAGAGCAGTACATGGGAAGTGTTTTTATTGTACTGTTCCGCTGTGCAGGATCAGCTAACAGTCAACTAAGACTTTCAATATTGAAAAAAAAAAAGAGCAAACTTAACAAAGAGTCAGTGCATTGTTCAGTTATAGGTCTGAAATTTTGTGTACTTTTGAATTTGAAATCTCAAATTGAGGAAAATATAAAAGCACAGAGTAAAACACAGTTGTACTTTTAATTGGATGAATATTATTAGTTTACTTTAAGGGTGGCATATTCAGCCTTATCTTCAATGCCAATAACAGTAGGTGCTGCAGGTGTTCTACTGAGGACTATGGTCGAGTATGTCACATCATCCTGTAGAGGCATCATAAATGTTAATTAACACACAACACTAACACTAGCACTTTACAAGCCACTTCAGAGTTTAAATTAAACTACCTGGGGCAGCTTCCTGTTTATTCAGTAAATTTACTCACATGGTACATTCCAACCTGTCACTGTATTGTGCAGAATCAATCAGGCAGACCAGCATATATCATTAGTCAAGTGTTCAACTGAATATGAGCAAAACCATATATATATATGTGACTATTTAAAGACTTTCCCAGAATTTTACAAACATATTGTAGAATTATATAATAACTATGTAGTGACACGTTAAGAATGTAGTAACAACATTGTAACTACTAAAATGTATTCACTGTTGTCTAATTTATTCACAGTTGTGATTACAGCATTATGGCTTATATAAACACATTTATGTGCCAACTTAAATTATTACAGAGGTTATTACACAAGTGTATAACCTGTGTACAGTTTCTGATTAAATATGTGTAATCATCAAGATACTCTTATACTATGACATGATAAAAGTGAAGTTCATACAAGTATGAGATTTTCATAATACAATGATCATCTCAATAAATATCAAGGTTTCATGGTTTATGCATTTTTACAAGGTAATAACCAATGATAATTCTCAGTGGGATATGAATAGATGTGGGGATATGTCGGCATATATTTGCTTATAGATCTGATCGTATATTATGAGATATTATGGGATGTGATTACATCTGATGGGAAGTGATTTGACCTATTAGAGTATAATGAAATATGATTGGATGTTGTGTGATATGACAGGATGTGATAAAATGTGATGGGATAAGGATGGGATGGGAATCGTGATACTATATGATGGGTTTTGACGCATAAGACACATAACACAGTTAAAGGATATGGTAGGATGTGTATATAGAATATGATGGGAATGATATTGAGATATTTATATCAGATATGAAGGTATATTGTGAGACATAACAATGTGATTGGATATGATGGGTTAGTTATGGGACACAATGATTAGATCTGATTGGATATAATGGTATATGACTGGATGCGGTGAGATATGATAAGATATAATGGAATGTGATAGGATAGAAAGAGATGAGATGCATGATGGGACGTATCAACTCACCTGTGTTTTCTGCTCTCTCTCCGTCTGTTGTTGCTCTCGGCTCTCCGCCTGCCCTTGTCTACGTCCTGTAGAATGAAACCAGACAGAGTGAACCAAACACTTACTACACATCTCACTAGAGTGTGCAGAGGTGCATGTGTGTGTGTACCTCTGCATCTCCAGTAGATGACTCCTCCGAGTACCATCAGGAGAAGAAGAACAGGAATTAAGCTGAAGGAAACTACGGACACGGAATTCCCTGTGTCAGGAAAGAATTGAGAAACAAACTGCATATTTGTTGAGTGTTTGAGTGTGTGTAAAGGGGGGTGGGGAACTGGTTTAGTCACAGTGTTTCTCCGGTTCCCCTGTATGCTGAGCTTTATGACTGAAAAATATCCATAAAAGCAATATAGAAGTGTAACATTACATCAGCTGCAGTCAGCATGCTGTACTTACCATTTGGGGTTTGGGAGGAAGTTGCAGTAGGTGTTGTAGTTGCAGTGGGGCCCCCTGTAGGTGCAAAGGAGCATGATGGTCAGAGCAGTAACGGTACCATCAGCCAATAGCTCACTGTAGAACAACATGCACATCTACATTATACATGACAATACTGAGACTGAATTACCTGCCTATTTAACATTAGAGAGTCACAAACATGCAAAATAATAAGAAATCATGAAGGGGGCAAACACTTTATCACACTACTGTATCTCTTATTTACCATTCTACTGTATGTGCATTTCACACACAACATGACTGAGTAACATAAATACATGATTATTCACTAAATAAATGAATATATAGAGGCAGATACACTAAATCCCAAAAACCCCCAAATGAGTAATGTCATTTCACCAGCCTGCACAACTTCTACAGGTGACTGCAGGTGAACAGAGATGATAGTGGAATGTTTTTATGGGCACTGTTTTAATAATGATTACTTAAAAACATTTACAGAGTCTGAAACACAGTGAGAATATAAACTGAGAGTGTTTTACCTTCTGCAGTGAGTCTGATGATTGCATGTGAACCTTTAACAGCACACTGGTAATCTCCTCCATCCTCTTCAGTCAGGTGTGATATCAGTAGAGAGAGATTTCCTGGAGAGTGATCATTAAACAGCTGAACTCTGTTTCTGTACTGACCACTCTCGCTGGATATCTCTTCATATGTCTGTGTGTTTCTGTTCTCTTTCTGCCAGATTAATCCCTCAGGTGTGGTCTGTAGGTCAGTGCAGTAGCAGGGCAGCAGTACAGACCCTCCTGTATGAGCTGTGATACTCAGTAGTTGTCCTCTGTTCTCCAGAGTGCAGACTGTAGAAACACACATCAGTAAGATCAGATTAACTCTATACTCTGTGTATGACATCATCACTACAGTTTAAGTATGTGATTTAAACTTGATCATCTCTAGTAAGATATACCTTTAATTAGAGCACTAGTACACAGTTCTGATACAGTATGTGAAATCTAAGACTAAGGACGTTTGACTAGTAGACAGTTTGCCAGAAAGAACCATTTACATAGTTCAGAATATCACACTCACCTTCAGAGACATGAAGCCCAATGAAGAGAAGATAAACAGTCAGCAACATGGTCACTAGTACACCAACACTGAGTCCACCGCACACTGACCGCTACACACCCAGCACTAAACTCACACTGTATACCTACACTGAGTACCCAACTCTCTCAGCAGCTCTTCACTGGAGTGTAACCCACTCTAATATCTGTGCAGCTCAGAGTCTAGTGCGTGTAGCGTTTTCATCATCAGCTGTGTGTAACTCTGTAAACCACACGTCTGACACGGCTGCCTCTGAGCTGTGACATCACTTACTGCTTCCTGTTTCATGGTGCTGGATTTCACAATACCCACACGCCCACACTGACCAAGATAGTGTGTGTGCAGTGGACGTAGGATGGGTGGAAGTGGGTGTGTGGGTATGCTGGGTAAGCTGTTGAGTATCTGCATATCTGATCTCGGTACACAGGGTGCTGGAAGCCTGTTCGCTGAAAAGTACCCGGAAATGCCTTCCTGGATCTTTCCTTTTCTTTCTCTTCAGTTCAAACCATATACCATGCTGAACAATGCTGGATGTTAATTAATATGCACTTCCAATGACTCACTAAACACTGATTGACTGAACTCTGTGTGTGGAAATCAGCCGTTTGGGGTTTGCTTAATCTTGAAGAACTGAATCTGTGATTGCCTTTAATTGGGAATGATGGGAAAACTCGAAGTGCTCAAAGTGACCTGTGATCCACCAAACTCTTTTTAACACAGTGTCTGTTAGCTGTGTTGAGATTTATATGCACATTAGGATCATTGGCAGGTTGGGAATAATCCAAACATGTGGGAGTTTGAGGTATAGGTACAGTTTGTTGATGCAGCTACACGAGAGGGGTTTCTAATAAAGTGGCCCTGCCGTGTACGCAGTAATACTGCTGTCCCTGATCTTTCCCTGACTTAAATACAAACAGTATATACATGAGGATGTTCCAAAGTCTTGAGTACCGCCCTGGCCTGAACCCGAATTTAGTTAAAACTAAACCCAACTCAACTGAGATGCTCCAGTTCTCAGGTCCAGATCTGACCAAAACCAGCTGAACAGTATTAGTTGTAAAATGGGTCTGTGCTCCAAAGTGTTGTGGCTAATCTGTTTATCAGTCCCAGAGTATCATAAAGCAGTCAGTATTATATCTAGAGATGTGTTACTGACCATCACACTCCTATCAAGTAAGCATTTGTAGATGA
>JAMWET010004067.1:0-48794 GCA_024036415.1 Prochilodus magdalenae | reverse complement strand
GCACATACCAACATTTATGTGACTTCAATGTACTGTCAAACATGTACCTCTATAAGGTAGGCAATTAGGTGAATGCAGCTCTGCTCTCAGTCAGTACCAACTATTAGCAGATTGTGCTTAAATAGATGGTTGGTATCAGCCACAGGAATATTAACATTGGTCCATCTTTAGATTTGATGCTCAGTAGCATTAAAGCCATTTGGTCTCACCAGTACATAGTAGACCATATATTTTGTCCCTTTCAGAGTACATACAACAGGGACATGTCGTGAGAAATCATGTTGTTCGGGGAGAAGAGTAGATTAAAAGGCAGAAGTAGCCACTTTGAGGGGTAAATAAATGTCGTCTGGTTTGAGCTTCTGAGCCCATGTAATTTCTCTCAGAGGGAAAGGCACCTGCCGTAGGGCCAAGAAAGCCAATAAGTAATAGCCACACTCTACAGAGGATATATGTACCTCCAACAGCCAACATAGAACCGAAATGACCCGGTCTGGGGTAGATGTTTCTGTACTATTGGGGGAATAAGGTGGAAAAGGCTGTATTGATTAATTAAATTATTTAATTATATATATATATATATATATATAGATATCTAGAGATATACAACCCACATGATACACACCACCAACACAGGATCCAATTTGTATTGCAGCGCAATCAGTTCTCCAACATTTGTACCTCTCGCAACTACCACGCAACCAAACATTGAACAACATTAAGCTTATGTATGTGTATATATAAATACATACAGAAGCCTACACATACAGAAATAGTGTCTCTCAGTATGGAGTTGGACCACCATGTTGGCTAATGCAACATGCCAGATGTCTCGACATGGAGTTGTAGAGGCTCCTTGATGTGTGATGCATTTTAACAAACCCTTCATTTTGGCGCTGACCACGATGTCCCCATACATGGATTCGTTTGTCGTCTCTACCAAGACAAAAGCAGGGAGCCATCACTGAAGATGCACCATCCATGTCCATGTCACTCCAATCTGGCACAACACCATTGCAGTCTTTCGTTATGAAGCTGATGTGGTGTTAAGAGCAGTCGTTGTAATGGTCTGTGTGCATGTAGTCTTGCATCATGTAGCCATCTGCCAATGTTCGTTGAATGTCTGCAATCGTGGCTGTTGGGTCAGTCAGGTACAGCAATAAGGCCTGTGCGACATATGCAACTTGAATCATTTACATGTCTCACAATGTCAAACCCACCCACCAAGTTTCATTCCTGTTGGTTGCTTTCTTCTGTTTGTAACTATTTGTGCAAGTCTTTTTATAGCATATAAAATTTATACCCCCAAAGGAATTGGATAGGAATCAATGGTGTGGGCAGTATTCATTTACAAGCAAGAACTTCCACCAATAGCTCCACCAACAATCTTTTGACGGCATTAAGCATGCATTTCTCCAATAATGTCTTCACCAGGAGTCCCAGTGTTTTCACCGTCATCCCTCTCCACAAAAACCCTGGGGTACTTAGCGCAGAATGTAATCCACATTGGATTCCTTCCATCAACCATCCAAAACACTATATATATATAAATGTGAATGAACCACTTGGTCGTTGTTGTTGTTTGTCACCACAGTCAAATTCTCTGTCTATGAGGAAACATATGAATGCACCGCAAACACTCCATACGCCCCCAAACAACACGCTCACAGTTTGCTATGACAGCTGTAGGCCATGTCATGATTCTTACCACTGGACCAGCGCCAGAGGATCTGTTTTGTGTATCAGATTAAGACATTATATTAGACCAATGCATCACCAGCCAAGTCAGAATGAACTAAACAGATGATGCTTGTCAGTTTTCACTATGGAAATACTGCTCGAGATAAGTTTGCCGAGCAGAATTCCTGCATTATAATTCTATATTCAAACATTGTTCTTGTTGGCCAAGTAGGCAAATCCCAAGCAAGGGCTCATGATATCTATATATAGCTGTAATTGTTCATATTCTTTTCACTCCTCTGAAGCAGCTTGACTCTTGTAGGCGTGAAGCGGCACACTTTAAGGCGAAGCTCATCAATTCAACAGCGCTGGAGTTCGCATGCAATTCACCCGACATTATCCAGAAGAGGAAAGTCAAAGGCATGTCCGAGGGGTGTCGGCTCTCTCACTCTCCACAGTCTTTTAGCAATAGTTTACACAGCCACAACCTCCCTTCCATCCATCCCACCCCTCCATGCGACCCCCCATCCCTTCTCCCACTCTGTGAAAGCTGGAGGGCTTTTGTAATGATTTCAGTACTAAAGCCAACCACTCTCTGCTTACCCTGATACGCCACAAGGAGCAGCCTATGTTGACAAAGGAGGAAGAGGCAGCATGGGTGGATGGGAATGAACGATTAAGATGACATCTATTACACTCTTAGGCAGAGCTTATTCCTGATTTATAGACACATGTAAACGCCTTAGCGGTCATCAATGACAACAGAGGAGAAACAGGCAGTGAAATTCTGCTGCAGATTCTTAACTCTTAATCCATGTTACATTTGTTCTGCTAAGCAGAAGAGGAGCTGCTCTATTACATTCTGTAACTGATGAAAAGTCATTTTTGTGTGGACAGTCGTTGCATGTGGAAATTGCAGAGTGATTGCTTTGCTTAAGCATGCTGCTAGCCTTTTGATTAGTTGTTGCTAAAACAAATGGGAGTCTATGGGAAGAACGAAGGATGAATAAAGAACACATAGAGAAGTGAGGCTCAGTACAGCTGTGGACTA
The DNA here is from genome assembly GCA_024036415.1 of Prochilodus magdalenae. Classification (NCBI taxonomy): domain Eukaryota; kingdom Metazoa; phylum Chordata; class Actinopteri; order Characiformes; family Prochilodontidae; genus Prochilodus; species Prochilodus magdalenae. Next base: position 46,066 of record JAMWET010004067.1, on the reverse strand, counting down.
GAGTTTGGGGATCTGCCCTGAGAGAGTACATGCAGTTTGGTGGGTGTAGGAAACAATAGAGTTTGAATAGGGTGAAAATGAATGGGAGTCTATGGGAGGAAAGAGTGATGGAGTACAATGTTACAATGCTGGACAGAACAACATTGAATTTTTGTCTGGGGGTCTGCCCTTAGATAGTGTATGTGAAATGGCATCTGACAGTTGAGCAGAAGTATAGTAGATGAATGTGCACTTTTCCACCCCATTCCCAAACAGTCACCAAAATAAAAAGTCACAGAACATTACATAGATGGGACTGGCTTGATATCTTGAAAACTGCAGGACACCTGTGACTGAACCTTCAACCTGTAGGCCACATCAATGTTCAGCCATTCATGCATCAAAGAATTGCGTAGTTGGGCCAGATTTGGTGGATGTCTTTTCTGGTACCGTTCTGAGGGATATTTTTTGTACACTGGATTTTTTCCTAAACCTGCAAATTCAGCTACTTCCTTCACACTGTGGTCTTTGGGACGTCCAAATGTAATCAATCCCTTTAGCCAATCATTAACATCTTCTTTGGGCACATTATGAGTCCCTTCACACACCCGCAGGTATTTATAGTCCCATCATCTTTGAGCAGCGCCATCTGCAGGAGCCTGAAGTTACTACCACCTTATACAGGTAAGGTGATTTATTTTTGTTCCTCTGAGCTTATACAGGGGTTGGACAATGAAACTGAAACACCTGGTTTAAGACCACAATCATTAATTAGTATGGTGTAGGGCCTCCTTTTGTGGCCAATACAGCGTCAGTTCGTTCTTCGGCAATGAACACTATACTGCGTCCGCGCATCAGTGGTACAGAGGAGATTTTAAGCCAATTCTTGGATTGCAGGATATAGGCCAGGTCACGTACTACGTGATGTGGGTGGAGCGTTCGTCCTTCTTGGTGGTATGCTGACCATTACTAGGATACCGCTGGGCTCTTGATACATCAGACAAAGCACTTGCTGGCGGTCTTGGTCCACAGATTGCGACCTATGCAATGACGTGCCACCAACAATTTGTCCTCGTGTTTGAACTCTGGTATTGTGTGTGCACCCATAAATGTTGTGTGGCATTTGCGTATTTATGAGCAGGAATGTGCTGCTTACCTGCTAAACTGAACCTTCACAACTCTGACTCTTAAGGTTTGCAATGTGCAATTAATGAAGATTTGCCACCATGGCAACGTTATCAATTTAGCCGATGGAGGACCTATCCCACACTGTGACATGACAGGTGTTTCAGTTTCATTGTCCAACCCCTGTATGTGCACCAGAGAGCACTCTGTCCTCCTATTGGTCAATGTCACGGTAAACATCAAACGAGATACCAAACTAGGCAGAAATAACATTGCTGTTCTTCCGTCAAACTACATCACCTGTTCCTCATTCCTGACATTCCTGATAATCACCAAACTAAATGTTTATTCCTCTGGTATGATATGAACATGCAGTCTTATGGGGGGCTTGGTGCAAAATATGATTAGCTTGCAATACCAATGACGAGGGAAGACTCAGCAAGCAAAAGCCTATCCACCGGCATAATCTGACATGCGCCTCCTTTAAAAGGAGTTGCGGTATCTGATGGTGTCTAGTAGGAACTGCTGAGCTACTTTCAAATACAGAGCTTCAGAGCTTTACAAAGCTCGTGGGATTCTTCAGGGAGCCTTTGTGAGTGGCGCCTCCAAAATGAATCTCAGTCGGCTCGAGCAAAGCGAAGAAGTGAGTTTGCTCAAACAGATCCTAAGCCAGGCACAAGACGGCGGCGGACTCCCCAGCGCCGCGCTGAGAAAGGGAATAGGGAAATGACCTCTGCTGAAACATGTCAAACCACATCTCCCACGCACGCTGTGTGTGCAAACGCGCTCAGGGGCACGGCACCGCCGGCTTGTTTGAAGGAGCGGAAGAAGCAGATTCCCTCAGCAGCGTTTCCCTATTTACAGCATCGGAGGGCAGCGTTCTCTAATGATGCGTTTTATGATGCTCCCACTTTCATGCTTGGCGTTCCGTCAAGCACTGACTAATGTATGTATCAGTGCCGTCATATGACGACTTCAAGGAAGTCTAATTTACCAGTCAATCAAAGGCAAGTTCCCCAACAGAGACATCTTGGTAGATACAAGTCTGCTTTTCGGTAACGTGTTCAAACCTATGGGTTTAATCTCCACATTTACCAAGGTTTAAAAAGGTTCTACAAAGGTTCTACAAACATACAAAAACACTTTTGGTTCCCTAAAAGAACCTTTAAAAGGTCTCAAGAACCTTCATGTGATGTAAAGGCTCTACAAGACTAATTAGTACGACAAGACCACTGTGGTGTATTGGAACAGGCTAATGTGTATGAAGAGGCCCCTTACCTTAGAGACCACTAGCACTTTCCAACTAAAAGAACTCTTCTTAAACCGGTTATGTATAGACTTCATAGAACCTTGGTGCTATTCAGAGAACTACCTGGCTAGCAGAGAACTTTCTCAGAGCTTTGGCTAACATTACCCACATGTTTTATTAAAATTTTAAGGAAGCGTTTTAATCTAATGTTCATATAGACTTCCGGCGGCGCTGGAGACGGCAGCAGCTGGGCTACCTCTCCCGCTAATGTGCAGTTTTTTTCCCGTCTCATATTTATGGTTTAATATATTATTATTGCACAGCACAATATCCACAACCGCATCTACCCTCTCCACAACCCATACCTCTTTCCATCTAACGAAATCCAGAGACCCATCTGCCCTCCGGAAAGATTAACCGTCCACGGGAACATACCTAGCAGTACCACCCAGGTTCAGGGAAAAGGAAACATTTTCTATCTTCTTCTCTTCTTTTCTTCTACTATCTTCTCTTCCTTCTCCACTTCTTCCTTCTTCTATCTTCTTCGGAAAGAGAATCTTAACTTCTTCTTCATCGATTCTCAGAACATCTACCAATCCCTTCTTTTCTATTCCTTAACAGTCTTCTACTTCTCACCGCTAAGCTGTCAAACTGATCACACCAGCAGCAGCTTCCAGAACATGATTACAACACACAACAAGACTCCTACTGATTTGTACTTCCTCTACCTCACAGGACTGTTTGCACTGCACTTTAACTCAACCTGTATACCTGAACATCCAGTTTTGTTTTTATTTTGTTCTTATTTATCTATATTTATTTATCTATACTGAACATCTGTACAAAGACATATGGGCTGTGGCTGTTACTGAAAATTAGGCTCCTAAATTTTTCCCACCTTCACTGTACACTTTATATATCCATACTGTTCAAACCACATACTTACCACATACTGACTTACTGCGCGTACTGCACTACTTCTTTGCACATGTCCTGGTACACATACTGTAATGTACTGTACTGTTTGTCTTTGCACTACCACTAGTTTTGTACATATTGTCTATGCATATACACTATATATATATACATATATATATATATATATATATATATATATATATATATATATACACACATTCTTCAACCGCACTGGAGAAGGAGCCTGACCGTGTTTCGTTATACTGTACAACCCTGTATTGGTATAATGACAATAAAGTTGAATTTAATTGAATTGAATTTTTAAAATCTTTATACTTACAAATAATGTTCCTAGAAGGTTCTATGCATGCTAACTAAGACATAAAGTTCTAACTGCAACGTTCAGAGGATGTTTTGAGGATACTGTCAGGGCCACTGATTGTGTTGCTTGATAACATAGGAAGAACATCCAGAGCACAACATTCAGAAAATGTTTTATGGATGTTAGTGAGACATGAGATGACAGAATGCCTTTAGGGAACATTCTCCTACCTGTAGAAAGAACATTCTGGAAACCATAAGAAACCTTTCAGCTGCAAACAGTAAAGTGCAATGCGCTGTATCTTCTCAGAACGTTTTGAGAACAAATCATTTCTAGCTGGGCTGTCTGCATTGGTACCAGGTTTTATTGGAACCAAGAGTGAACAGTGGGTTCCGTACAGTGGTTGTGAACAGTGCTAACAAGATGGTGCAGAATATAGATTACCTGTGAGTGCTTGTGCTGTTATTCCGGATGTTTGTTTATATCCAGAAAGCAAGCACGGATGAATTACTGGTGAGAAGAAGACATACGAGAGCTTCTTCACCAGACCACTGCCTGCTCTTAGCGTGCTACCATTGTTGCCTTCTGTTTCCTCAACACCTGGCATATCCAAGGATGTCATAACAGTTTGTGTCAAATTCTTCAGTTCCAGCTGGAAACCAGCTTTTTGGATTCTGGGAACAGTTTCATTTTTGGTGGAAACGTAGGTGCAAGTGTAATTTCAAGGAAATGCTTGAACCGGGAGTCTTCAGACATGTTTACTGGCCCATCCACGCCTAAAACTACTGCAAGGTATAAACAGCAGTTGTGTTTTCAGATAGCACTTTGAGGTTTGCTTATGACAGCTCTGTGATACACACACATAAACACACCCTGCTATAGATTCCATCTGCAGTGTACACAACACATCTGTGCAGCTCCCTCATATCAGACTTGAGTGGGCTTTTGATGGCTTGAGGTTTAAACTCGCCTTTGCTTCCTAGTCAGGGCTTCAGTGCCCATTTCTTGGAATATCAAGACAAAGCCAAAGGGAGAGCAATATAAAGAGAGAGAGGTGGGGGTTGGGGGGGGTTACTCTAGCCATTTACAGGCAGTCAGTGGGGGAGGCTTACCCTCAACTCTGTTGTAAACATCTGACTGAGAAGGGTAAGGTCGGGTTTTGTAACATACATGAATTCTTGCACTCGCATAACAACAGTTGGCTCTCCTTGCTCTGACAGAGGAGATGGAATGCTAGGCACGGCTAGGGTCAGAGGAGCTGGCTGGCTAAATATTGCCCATTGCCACTCCTCAGTTCACGGTTCAGTGGCCTCTCTGTCGCCTACAAACAAAATGTCTCTTTAGTACTCTAACACTGAACTCGGTCCTAATCCCATTCAGCGGAATACCGTGGTGGGTTAAAAGATGAATTATCTCCTATAAGTGGGAGTTAGCTTTGCAGATAGGGAAAGCTGTTCACAGGGTAAGACAGCTAAGGATTGGTATAAGAACAAATGCTAACACTTCCTATGAATCCTGTAGTCATAATGCAATATATGTATTTACGGTGCATGATATAGCATTTATTATACCTGGCATATGCTGGTTTAACGTTACTTAACCAGTTATAATGTCATACATAATACTTAACATTGCAAGAGTATAACTTTTTAACGACAGCTTATAATATCTGACCGTAAGGACACTGTAGAAACTAATGCTGCCATAATTCACCATGTAACGCAACACTGGTAACACCTCCTGTGAATCCTGTATATATAATGCTATGTGAGTGCATTTATAAGGTGTTGTATGGCATACATAATACCTTATAATACCAGATCATAAGCTTGTATAATTACTTACCGCTAGTTATAATTACATGCATAGGCAACTTACAATGTCAGGTTTCATAATGCAGTATAATAGCCATCATAAGAGCATCGTAAGCATGAGTGTTGTACTAGGTCAGCTATGGCTGTAAACAAGCTCTGCTAATTCAAGTCTAGCAGAGCTCCATATGCACATTATATATACCAGTTAGACATTTCACTTCACTTAGACCCTTACAATGATCTATGAGCTCTAATGTACTGAAATGAAATCTTAAATGTCAACTTTTAAATCATGCTAATGAAATCACTTCAATTAAATCCTGTAACATCCTGGCATAAAGCTCTAAGTGTTGCATTACATGGTGCATTACAGCATTAGTGTCTACAGTGTTCTTATGAGCAGATATTATAAGGGGTTATGAAACCTGGCACTATATAGTTGCATACCTTTGCATTATTAATTACTTTTGCATCATTATGTATGTCATTATAACTGCTGAAAGACATTGAACAAGCTTATTGTAAGTAATCTAAGGTCTTATGTATGCTATATAATGGCTCATAAATGCATTTATATTGCTTAAAGCAGGACTCATAAGAAATATGACCGCAATACTTTATGCTAGGGTATTACAGACTTTATTTAAAGTCATTTAAATGTTCGGTAAACTTCATTCCAGTACCTTAATGCTTACAATGTTGTTATACAGAGCATTTTAAAAACATGACATTGACAATGTTGCATACTCTTGTTTTATGAAGTGTTATGCATGTAATAACTGGTCATAAGAAATTGTACAAGCATATGCCTGGTATAATAAGGTATTAGGTATACTATATAACACCTTATGAATGCATTTTGATAGCATTATGAATACAGTATTAATCGGAAGTGTTACCAAACACACTTTTTGGGCCTAAGTATCACAAACAAGAATGTACATGTGCTACAAGGAGTTCTTGATGCAGCGGCACACAGGTTTTGTGAGCATGAAGAGAAGTTCCACATTATGTAGACATCTTATTTAAATTTAAGGGTTCTTCTAATAGTCTTTACATTCTGCGGAGGTTCTCTCATCTTTAAAATATCTTAAGGAACCAAAATTGGTTCCTAAAATCCACAGCATTGCCCAATAGAGTCCTTTCTTGGTACCAATTTATTGGTTAAACCTTTATACAGTATGTAGGGGGTCTTAAACATTCCCTCAACCTTACAAATCTCATTTAACAGCTCTCCAAAGAAGCATCCATTGAAATGTAGTTTAGGGGCCAAAAGTGGCCCCTCAGTGGCATCTTGCAAAGAACAAAGAAACGACAAATGAAAGAAACATGAGACTATCAGCAGCTCAAAGTAATACCACCCAATCATGATGCCGACCAATCTGTAAAGCAGACCAGAGCAGACTGTGTGTGTATGTGTGTGTCTGTGTGTGTGTGTGTGTGTGTGTGTGTGTGTGTGTGTGTGTGTGTGTGAGGGGGGATGTATTTTCCCCTTCAAAACAGGGCCAATATTCACTGTCACTTTATTCCATTTCAAAGCACATCGAGATAGAGACACACACACACAGCCTCACTGTTACTCCAGTCAATGCATCCCCCCTCAAGTATTTGCCAAATGAGATCACAGTCAGCCTAGACTGAGCCTCAAATGACCCTTGTTTTAATGTCCTTTCAAACAGTGCCCACTCCACGCCGCCAAAAAAACCCAAAAAGCTCACGGAAAAGTCTCACAGCAGATTGAGGAAAAAAGAAAAGCATGTTCAATTCCCTACCGTTTGATGTTTTGCTGCGTTAAATCCTCAGTCTTGGAGACGTTGAGTGAATCCGGGTGTGTGACAGCCTATTTTTAGAGTTTCCTTCCTAAACCGTATATGGTGGTCTCCACCTCCGCATGCTAATTTGCCAGGCATAACAACAGAGTGAGGCCGAACTCAGCTGTCTGGAGTTATCACCATGCTTCAGTGTGCAGCCAGACTCCCTGACTGGGCCACTCGGTTATTTAAAGGTCCTTATTATACAACAGGCCTTCCTCTACCACTGCCAGTCTTTCCTCCTAATAACACCACACAGCTGTCGACACGGTCACTGCAATTGACCCTCTAACTCACTCGCCCGGTGTTTGTTAAAAACCCAGAAGAAAAGAGGAAAATTGATGAATCGTGCAGTTTTGGTGTCTTGGTGTCTTTTCACTTGGTATATGTTGATTTGGTTTACTTAGAGTTTAGAACTCTATCAAACTTTCTGTTTACCAGTGAGAAAAAGGGGTGAGGTATAATAGAAAAGTAAGGTATAATGGTAAGGCCCATCCTTGCTTACATCATTTGTATGGCTAAGCGTGCAACCTGAATCAATCACATGGTTCATAATGTCAAACCTACCCACCAAGTTTCATTCCTGTTGGTTGACTCCTTCTGGGTGCAGCTTAATTGTGCAAATAGTTTGTTGATGATGAGTGTATATACAACCATGGCCTATATATTGTATATATGGAGATAAAGGAAGACATATTCATGCTATGAAAAAATTTTCTTTATTAAAAACCAGCAGCAAAAAGGCACATAGAATTCACACTAACCATGGGCAAGGTCACCAAAAGCCACAGGCTACCAGCCCACGATGGCCATTCCCACAACACAAAAACACCCACAGCCCAAACACATATATACCACACACGCACAAGCCTCTTACTAATGAGCACATACCAACAGCAGTAAACAACCGAACAAACATTTCTTTTTACCGAGAGCTGGTACCTCCCAGGAGCCCCAGGTCATGACTTCTCTCCAGACTTTTTGGCAGGAACCCAAAAAATATTTTGGTTTGGTTTGATTGAGCAGGTCATTTAACATCAACACATACAGTTTATCTAATCGGTATTTTCATACGGCCCCGGGGTCATGTGGTCCTTAGGCGGCTGTCTATCTTTCCCTAATGTACAGATTGACCCTGAGTGTCGCCCCTAAGTCTGGGAAAGTAGGATTGCTTTGGTTTATCGCATATCCATATTTTGTCCTTTAGGGATGAAGAATTTAACCCGAATAGCATAAGTCATGGCTAATATATGAACAAAGTCATTTAGATGTCATTTAGTGTTGGTGCAAAATGCTCTGCCCTAGAGAAACACACCGTGTCAGTTATCTGACTGGTGGTCTGGTGATAGGAGCTGTATCCCGAAGCATTTAACAGCCCATGAATAGATATCTCACACACTATTGCTGTTTCTGAGATACAGTTATAGCCTAAAACATATCTATTCATGGAAATGAAGTAGAAACCCCGAATCAGGATACACTGAGAGCAATAATTATTTATTTAATAGTTATTTTTGTTGTTCTCTTGGAACTTTTATATATACTAACATACTACATAGAAATGTCTTTTAGTGTTTTGGAAGACCAATTAGGTTTTTTTATACTCAATGTCTAATTTTGCTGCTTTTGTTACGTTGGGGACTGGCAAAATAAGAAACAAATGTTTATAGTATATTCAAGTTCAAAACATTCTATGATTGACCAGTGGTGGACGAAGTGTAGTCCAGTTAAAGTAAAGATACCCAAGGGAAAATATAACTGCATTAGGAAATGTAACCTGAAACTCTATTACACCAGGAGAAAGCCGTACACCAATTTACCATAGTGAAGCTGCTGAGGTCTCTGAGCCCAAACTCACTCTCACATGGTACGTTAGACAGTAGATATGTGTGCTGTGGTCAGATGTGTACAATTTTCAGACTGTGAATTCTCTGTGCCAAAGACAAAGGTGGCTCCAAAGCAAAGATTGGCTAAAAGGAGTTATTGCATGCCTATTGGGACAGGTGTATGGAAGTGTACAGTCATACAGGTCTACCAGCAGTAGCAAATCCCAGTCTACAGGAAATTCTCCTCAGAATTGTGCCAGGAAATGCGTCCACCAAATCAAGCCCAATTGTACAATTCCTTAATGCATGAGAGGCTGAATCTAATCACAGCTGTTATTGATGCTTGTGGAGGTATTGCATGATATTAGGTAAATTTTAGTCAGCAGTGATGATTTCTCGTGACGATTTCACAGAATTATTGCACTTTACAAAATGTCCCAACTTTTCCAGAACCAGAGTTTGCCTATGCATTGTGTTGGAATACAAAGTAGCTCCCAAAAAAAATGGGAGTCATCATCATCATCATCATCATCATCATCACCACAATAAAAACAATACAAAACCCAAAAGAAATATGAAGGTTTACCTGGTCACTTTGGGTGGCAAATAAAATGCTTTGTAGACACGGTGACCCTTTCTTTCCAATGCCACTACTGCAAGGAAATTTGAGTGAACAAGTTTCTGCAATGCCCAATTTCACATCAAACAGCTCTGAATGACTTGCTTTTAGCCTCAACTATTGAACCGTGTAGGAATTCTCCTTTAAGCTTCTTTGTATCACATCTTATCATGCTTAATGTCAGCTCCCGCTGGCAGGTCTTTGAACATTAGGGGTTTAAATCAAGAAAGTAAATGCTAAGGAAGTACAATGCATATACGGATATCGAGTAATATGCCGCACCAACTTTAAAGGGCTAAGGCATCATGGGAGCAGAAAAGACCTCAAAATAGGTCATCACTGGCGGACGCACATTAGCACAAGATGACCTTGTGAACTCATGTTTGGTGTTTATTGCGAGTGATGCAATAACGATGTCTGAAGACCCCTGAAGGAGTGGTTGACATTTTCATTCTTGGTATCAGTGGTGGGTTTCACACTGTTAACCCTGGATGGAAAGTCAAGGCTTGCCCTGGTGAACCATCTCTCTGTTGTGAAGAACGTTAATGAAGGCTTATAGGTTAAGAGGTTTTATTGCAACCAGCTGTAGGGTCATCTGAAGAGCTGCTGCCAGTTCTCCTCCATTAAGCTTCTTCTATCACTGTTTTCATGGGTTTGGTTCATCTTCCACACTCTCCGCAGTCCTCTTTTTAAAGCCTGCTCTGCACCAAAGCAGAATTATCAAGATTCAGTTCAAAGAGACTCAGCATTTTAGAACTCCAATATGCTGGAAGGTGGATAAAAGGAGATATGTTTCTCTACAATGCAATATTTCACATCAAACTACTCTTAAAGACTTTGTTTGCATCTAAATTAAATGTATATATATATATATATATATATATATAATGTGCATATGTGGCTCTTCAAACAATAATACTTTTAAACCAGCCAGATAACATTTTTTTTTAATTGCAGCTCATTCCTAACCATACTCTGAAGGAAACTGCAGAACAATTTCCAAATATATGACTTTGTTGAAAATATATATTCTGTTCTGAGAAAAACATTTTCTCTTCAGTGGATTTTGACAATTAAATAAATCTTCTAATAATAACCTTGAAGGCTAGATATTTAGTTTTAAATAAATGCGTGATATTTAATAATTAAATTAAATTAGAAAAGTGTATTTTCTAAAGACAATGCAGACAGACTTGCACAACCAAAGCTTGCTGTTACTCGGTTGCTAAGATGTCACTAAAAGTAAGTGGTATTCCAGTGGAGGAACGAGGGATGATAAGCAACACATAGAGGAGTGTGGGTCAGTATGGATGTGGATTAGAGTTTGAGGATCTGTCCTGAGTGAATATATGCATTTAATTGGCTGTAGGATAAAAAAGACAATAATGGTTTTAATGAGGTTAGAAATTAATGGGACTCTATGAGAAGAATGAATGATGGGGTGTGAGGGAAAGGAAAAAAATGAGTGCGGGTTAGACCACATTGAATTTGTTCACGGTGGTCTACCCTAAGGTAGTGTATGTGAAATGGTGTCTGTCGGTTGAGCAGAGGTACAGTAGAGGGGCGTGCACCTTTCCACCCCAATCATTTTTTCCATAAATTTGGAATTGGAAGAAGTTTTTATGGAAACCACACATCGAAGCTGTGTATAAGCACATTATGCTTTGCTGAAAAAAAATTCTTGGAAATTGGGGGAAGCATTAGCAGCCGCAAAAAGTGTCCCAAGATTAAAAATAATACACAACTGGATAATAATAATGTTGTGGATTGCACAATAGTTAATTAGCATCATTTGCATATACAAATATACATCATTTTTCACCACTTTGTCATGCTTCCAAGTGTCCCTTCCACCTCCGATCTCCCAAACTCCATCTCCTATAACCCACCACCCGATGACGTCAGCATCACATTTCTGCCACCACCCAATCATGTCCTGTTATCCTGTTTGTCATCCCCTGACTACTAACTACACAAACCTGCCCATAGTGAGTCTGTTTACTTATATACCCCTGGTTTTCATTCATACTTTGCTAAGTATTGCTATGTATTGCCACTCTGTACGCTTGTTCTCTTCATCCTTTCTGGCTACCATTTTTAGAATGCACCTTTTTTTACTTGCCCTAATTATGATATGTAAATGTGTCATATCCCAGTCTGTCAGTCATGAACAACAAAGGACCATTATTATTGTGACAAGCGCTTCCAAACTTTTGCACAATGGTGAATCTGTTCTAGCACATTCAGCAGTGGCTGTGGGCTGGGTCAGCGGTAGCAGTGCAGAGTTGCTGGCCTTCATCGCGGTATTACAACTCTGTAGCTGCAGGCAGACGAGTAAAGGCTGGTGTCTATAATTCAATGAGCCAGTCTCTGCCCGCATGTTCCCTCCAGCCAGAACTGACAATTAAAAGCAGGGGGACAGTGTCTATCCAGTAAGACAGATATGAGGAAAACGGATACCCCGGGCGCCAAATAGAGGTGGGCAGAAAAGATTGCACATGGCTCGTGCGCACATGAAAAATGAGGACGGTTCACATTTCATTTGCTTTCCATGTGACAAAAAAAAAATTAGAACATGGTTCTCAGCTGTACAGCATGAGCACTTCAGTGATGAGCAGTAATATGTAGTCTCTATTTCTCTGGTTAAACTGTGTTATTCTGTCAACAGTCTCATCTGGAATTAGGTATACAGGTACAATATCCACTAGCACTGCACATTTTTAAATTCCACTGCTAAATTTCTCAAATTGTAGCATATATAAAAGATCAGATCAGAACAAATGACATTATGACTAATCATAGTCAGGTCTCAACAAATAACATAGCAATTATGACTAATCACATTCAGATCTCAGAACAAATAATAAAGCGTTTATGACTAATCATAGTCAGCTCATAGAACACATAGCGATTATGACTAATTATAGCCAGGTCTCAGAACGAATAATATAGCGATTATGACTAATCATAGTAAGGTCTTAGAACAAATAATATAGAGATTATGTCTAATAATAGTCAGGTCTAAGAATAAATAATTTAGTGATTATGACTTATCATAGTGAGGTCATAGAACAAATGACATTATGATTAATCATAGTCAGGTCTTAGAACAGATAACATAGTGGTTATGATTAATCTTTTTCAGGTCTCAGAATGAATAATAAAGTGGTTATGATTAATCATAGTCAGGTCTCAGAACGAATAATATAACGGTTATGACTATTCATAGTCAGGTCTCAGATCGAATAATATAGCAATTATGACTAATAATAATCAGGTCTTAGAACGAATAATATAGCGATTATGATTAATAATTGTCAGGTTTCAGAACAAACAATGTGATAAATATGAGAATTCACCGTTTTGGATCAGTCGAAGTGGTGATTATGGCAATCACAATCAGGTCCCTTAACAAACGGCATGGTAAGTAGAACCAGTTACAGTCAGGTCACACAACTAGGTTTCAGAACAAATTGAGTGAAAACTAGGGTCAATCACAGTCAGGTCTCAGAACAAATGACGCAGTGATTAGGACTAAGTATAGTCAAGTGTGTGGTCTTAGAACAAATGACATGGTGATTAGGACCAATTGCAGTGAAATGGAGGTCCCTGAATGAATGGCATGGTTATTAGAACCGATCAGTCAGAATAATGGCCATGATTAGGAGTTATTTACACAATCCCAATTACTAAACATGGTTTTGCCTATTGACTAAACTAAGCCAAGCATTAAATTTTTTTGCAATATTTAGGATTGTTGTTGAAGAATTTCTGGATTTTCCATCCAAGGTTTTAATGCGTATTTTGTATATTTACTAAAGAGAAGCGGATGGAATCCCTTTTATGATTATAAGAGACGTGCACAGTTGTTGGTGCCAGTACATGGCAATTTCCTTCAGGATTAATAAAGTTTCTATCTGTCTATCTGTCTGAATGTGATCATTAGTTACACATCCCTTTATTGGATTTGTGTGGGCAGATGGTATTTGTTTTGCTCAGGAGCAATGTAGCGTCTGCATGCGATCGCTCTGTTAACAAACAGTGCCAAATGTTTTGTCTGATAATGTCGTTTAAACCAGAATGCAGAAGCGCAGGCAAAAAAAAGGGTCCCCCTGAGGCTATTACCTTCCTTCTTATTCCTTACTGCCATGTGCATCTACTTATGAACAAAATATGTCTATATTTGGGTCCAGACAGAAAATACATTTCAATTTCCCACCGTTACTTTTCCCTTTTTTCCTCTTCCAGGCCAGCCTTCAGACAGAGAAAGAGCCAAAGTCCTGGAGCAGAGCCCGTAGCTCTGCTGATTCGGTTATTCTTTGCTGTCAGCTGTCACAGCTACTATGAGAACTGGAGGTGATATCAGGTGGGCTTTTGTCAACCAAGGATGCCTAACGAGGCCTTGCCCGTCAGATTTGATTTATCCAGCATGCAGACACAACTGGCATGGCTTTCTGCGTCCACATCTTGTTTTTCTCTGCCCGGTTCCCCTTCGATGGCCATCTGGGAGTGAAAGACACAGGGAAAAGAATTAGATCCTTATTCTCCAGCAGAGCAGTGGTGCTTTTAATCATCCAGCCGACTGTCGAGAGCACATCAAGAACATCCATACCGCTCTCCCTCCCCGTCTGAAGATAAACATGATATTAAAGGAGATTATGTTTATTACAGGTGTAGATAATCCGTGCTCAGATTTGCAGGGCTGTGACAGCGGCGTTGGCTTTTTGGGCATCTATGTATTTCACGCCTCATATTACCACAATCATTTATAGGAGATGCTATCTGCTCTCAGGGATATTTGCTGCGGATTAGAATATGAAAAATGGATGGCAGCAGGAAGACGACGCAAAGGCCCTCATGTTTATGGCTCTGGCACTAAGGGAAGGGGGAAAAATGAAAGTCACAGTGTTGACTCTATCCCTGTTGGCCATGTCACTTCTTAGCCTTTTGCTATTTCCGCAGACAGGAAAAAAACAGGATAATAAAAAGCCCAGGAAAAGACTCTCTCGGTTGACTCAGTAATGCCTCAGTGGTGGGACAGTCGTTTGTATGCCCATGATTTCTTATCAGCATTTATTTTTAGTATCAACCTCTAAGACTTCAGGCTTAATCATTTAAATATCTAGATGTTATCCAGTTACTTCTATCAGTTTCTCAATAAAAACCTCCTGCTCTGTTACACAGCATTATGTTGCACAATCACTTTTGCAGATTTTGCACTTTGCACTTCCAACTTTAATACTGTAAAGCCCACCCACACACTGCCCACTACGGTATTAACTTTTACAAAATTTTAAATGATCCATTTTAATTATTCAGTATTTCTATATGGTATACTTGTGGTGTTTAGTCTATATACTGTAATAAATCTCATCATCAAAAAGGATGCACTCAGAAGGATTCAACAAACAGGACTGAAACTTGGTGGGTAGGTTTTATATTGGGGGACATGTGAAGGATTCAAGTTTTAAACTTGACTGATTATATAAGGTTGTCCTGTTGCACATGCTTCCCATTCTGACTCGTGGTGTTGTGTTGGTACCATTCTTTACAAGCAAAGTATGCCTCAGTGAAGAGTTTAAGCACTTGGAAGACTTTGAGAGGGGTCACTTCACGAGGCTCTGAAAAGTGGCATGGTCATCAACTTATTGCGCCATACCAATGATGCAAATATCCCTGTAGCAGGCCAATGAACTGTCCATGTCGAGCCATCTGGCAGTCTGACATCATACTGAGAGACACTACATCTGTATGTGTAACTCTATAAATATTATAACCCTGATCAGTCTAAATGTATCATCATTTATTGTTCCAGCTAACCTTTATCTTCCTACCCAATAGCACTGCAATCCCACTTCCTTCTGGGTGCAACTGCTTTTTTGATTGGATTTGGCATGGACCTGGTAAGTTTATAGATGTAGGCCAAATGAGTGTTCAGCCGCTCTTGTATCAAAGAATTGCGCAGTAGGGTCAAATTTGGTTGACCTTGTGTAGCACCTCCTTATTTCAGACTGTAAATACAACCACCTTAAACATGCAAGGTGGCATGTTTTTTGTCTGATGATCCTATAGGCTTATACTACAAAGGGCCTATATGAAAAATATTTGAATATTTAAAGTTGCACACAATGTCGAGTTGCGCATGCAGTTGCATCTAGTTGCATTAAAGTTTCACCCAGCCTAAGTATTGCAGAGACCCATTTATATCCTTGGTTGGTGAAAATGCTCCATTTTGCACAACGTAACGTCAAAAATGTCCACTGATCCATTTTCACTCCTAAAACATTCCGCTGCTCTCATAACTTCCAGATACCGACCATGCATGTAATTTGCAGAGTGTCATAATATGTTGGCATGTATATCAATAATTGCTTTCTAACAGTTTAGCGCTGCCTCATCCAAAGTTAATGGGCATGCAAATTGAGCCTAATAAACACTTCAAAGTGTTCATTAAAGCCTCATCTAACCGAAATGCAGCAAGTCCATATTTTATTCATCAGTGCACCAACAACATGGGCTAAACTTGATGCTTATGAAAGTCTTATTTGAAGCCACAGTTAAGAAGTCTAAGAATGATACAGAGCAAAGAACGTCTTAATATACACAAGGAAGAAGACCGGGAGCGCTTTTGTCTTTCTAAAATACATAGATAATTAGTGTTCTCATTTCACATTCAGGTCTAGTGATATGAATAATTACGTAATTATTTAAATACATAATTAACTACATTTACATATAAATTTAAGGCCTGTATCAACAGGTTTGGGTCTGACTTTCTTCTGTGTGCTTCAATGTCAATAAAGGGCAAACATGGCAAATATGCGAAGCAACATTAATGTTGTATTAGTATTACTAATTCAAAATTTAACACAGATGCTGTATTAATATTAATTATCAACCACATTAATAGGAGTATCAATGTGGCAATAATTCACATAAAATTGTCTCTTTTATCACCCTGTGGCATGAATGTTGAGTGCGCTCTGTGGCATGTGTGTTGCCCGGGACAGTGAGTATCCCGGGTCTGCTGTTGTGTAGAGGGCGTAGTGGTGGGCTGGCTGCATGTCCCTTTATCTCCCAGGAAACTCTGCTCGGACATCTGTTAGCCCTTTTCGACCAAAAGAATCTTGGTTATTGAACTTGTTGTGTTCAGGCTTTGTAGAACATTGGTGCTATTCAGGGAACCGGTCTGCATTTGCACCAGTTTTTATTGGAACCAAAGGAAAATCAAAGGAGAAGTCATTAGCGCAGGGCGCTACACAGTGGTAAACAGTAGTAACAAGATGGCGGAGCGTATAGATTAGCTGTGAGAGTTTGGGCTGTTATTCCAAATGTTTGTATACATCCAGAAACCAAGCACGGATCAACTACTGGAGATAAGAAGACGTAGAAGAGGTTCTTTAGCAGACCACTGGGTGTCACCATTGTTGCCTTCACTTTCCCCAACAACTGACCCATGGGTGTTGTCAGAGTTCATGCTGACAGACCTACTATACTAACGAACTTTTCAGGTTCCAAAGCTATTTTGGTGGAAATGAAAAAGAAAAGTTCAAAATCAGGTGCATGAACCAGAACAGAGCCCGTTCCCATTGGTGGAAAAAAGGGTTATTCAAGGTCACAGAGACCACTAACCTTTATAATAGGGGGCTATTAGCTGGCCCCATTCTCCTAGTAGGAGGAGTGAGTTCAATGTTGCTAAGTAGTTGGAGAGTAGAGGAGACCTTCCCTGCTGTCTCGATGTGCCCACAGTGCTTAGCGGCAGTTGTACCTTGCTGCCTGTTCTAATAAAAGTTCTTGCCAACAGGTGCAAACTCTCCTGTGTCTTCCTTTATGCGATGCCACAGTATAATCCTAAAAAGTCAGTAGGAATTCAGCTTTAATTGTAAACAAAATGAATTTGTAAACCTCGGATGGTGGATTTAATGTCACTTTGCTGTTCCAGGAACAAGTTTCCGGACTAAATGACACTGAAATGCCACATCACGCATTCAAACTGTGCCTGCTGGGATGAAGCTCTGAGCATGCGGTGCTCAGTGCGGTGTTGTCTTAGAGTACAATAGCTAATAATATCCTGTGCTGATGCCCTCTGGATGAGCGATGGAACTCCTGGCTCCAGGGGGCTGCCCTCTCTCTGGATCCAGAGGGTCCTGCAGAGCAGCGTAATTTGTTTCACACCAAGTAATTAACCATCCTCAGCAAGGGCTGATCAATGGGACTCAACAGCTGCAGAGTATTCAGAGATGGACCAGCCTGCAAAACAAATTCTGTCACATGACATATTAATAATGGTTACCTTTCAATTCAGTGTCATTTATACAGTGTAGACTGAAGTACACTCATCATCAAAGAAAAGCTGCACCCAGAGGGAATCAACCGACAGGAATGGAACTTGGTGGGTAGGTTTGATATTATGAGACATGCAAATGATTCTAGTCACATGCTCAGTGATGTCAGCAAGGATGGGTCTTGTTGCTGTACCTGACTGAACCAACAGCAATGATAGGCAGACTGCAATGGTGTCGTGCCAGACTGTGATGGAGTGACTCAGAATGGCAGCGAGTCCATGATGACCAACGAATCCATGTCTGGAGACACTGTGGTCAGCACCGTGGTCACATGTACCATATCCACAAGGCCTGGCATCACTCCACCTCCACCCCTACCACAAAATCTGCAGGAACTGTGTGAGAATATTCAAGCTGCATGAGATGGGTTATCACAGGACACCATTAGGATCTTTACAACTCGAGAGACTTCTGGCATGATGTGTTATTCGTTTGGCAATAAGTGTATTTAAGCCATCAAATGTTTATGTATTTTAATATTTCATATTTTGATAAATGATAATACACTCTTTATAAAATTTTAGTCACAGCACTTTATAATCTTGTGAATGTATGCCTCAATAACATGGCATGAAATTTGCAAAAAAACATATGAATTTCAATTACTCATCAAAATAGAATAATTTACACATAATTGACATAAATAATCATTTGGATCTTGTATATGATCACATACATATCTATGCACAACCTTCATTACCAGTGGTATCTAGCCAACTGTGATCCTGTGGTCCTACATTGACCATTGATAAAGGGCTACAGCATGGCGCATATAACACTTAGTATTTTATTTTTAGAATAAAAAATTATGAACTTGTCATAAAATTTCAGAATTTAGTTTTATTTTCCATTTGGTAGAGTGAATTAAACATTGGTTTTCATTCATTTTTCCATTTTTATGAATATTTAGGAACAGAATACTCTGGTCAATTTTCAGTTTTTTTCTGATGTTTGTAAATTGTTACAGATACTAGAAGGACTATACCATCACCAGTCTCACAGGACCAGGTATAATTTAATCTGGAGAAAACTACACAGTAAAAAAAACAAAGCTGTTTTAATTTACAAAAGTTTGTGTCCAGGCTGCCCTATCTCGAGTTATTTGGACTGGAAATAATATGTATGTTTATTTTTGTTAAGTATGTGTTATATTATTGTTAACTTATTATTTAAAATTCACTTAACTCAAAAGTATAAGGCAGCCCAAAAAATACCTTTCTTAAGTTAACCAACTTTTTTTTCCACGGTGCATGAGACAGTTTTGGGCTAAAGGCGTGTAGGAACATATAACACTAAGCCTGAAAGTTCTAAAACAATGCACTGCCAGAGCTCAAAGCAGGAAGCAGTGCACTTATCAACAGTGCCTGACAGGCAACAAGCCTGTTATTAGCCTATTAATGTTAGAATAGCTGAAAAGCCAAATTAAGCCTGTAGGTGTATGCCGTGTGCATGAAGAACACCTTACATGAGGTTAAACCTGAACCACCTTAAACCCAGTGCTCCGGCCACATCACTAGCTGTCTTGTTTTGCTTGGTTTTATTGATTGCGCACCAGACAGTTAACCAGCACAGAGTTTTGGGGGTGGGTTTTAGAGGGGTACACCCTTTTTAGAGGCAGATAGATAAAACATAGATAAATAAAAACACAGCTCAGATGTTCCAGTATAGAGGTCTAGTTAAAGTGCAAATGCATACATTCTGTGGGCTAGCGGAGCCCAGTGTGTCTGGGTTGGGATCGAGGCTAGATCAGTACAGTCTATAGTGTTGTAGTCAAGTTCAGGTAGGCTACACCGCGGGGAGGGGGCTCAGCGTCTTGAGAAATAAACAAAGAAATCGGCAAAACAACCCAAAAGGTACAGCAAAGGTGAGATAACTCATTGATCAGAATGATCAGCCATTCTCTGCAGTGGAAGATGTTGGGCTTTGACTTTTGTTCAAACATCCTGAGCCACGTTGCAAGAACAAGCCCTGCTGCCGTTATTGTCCAAGGTAGCCCTACCAGAGCTAGACATATCTATCGACTCAGGATGGTCGGATTGATCCCTAAATATAAATACTTCTAATCCTGGCGTTTACTTTAAAGAATCGATTTTGGCATATAAATATTAATATTATTAATTTATCTCTTTAGTAAGACTGTGGCGTAGTCTATCCTTAAAAAAAATTTAACTACTTCTCCTTCTGCTTCCTTCCTCTTCAACTTTTCAAAATGTCTGTCTGATGAATACCTATCGAGCTCTTGGATTTTCACTTGACGTGTTTAAATGAACATATCATTTGAATATAGATTTTTAATAGCCACGCTAATAATTAATAATAACAAAATGTCAGATTTTCTGTGACAATTCTATTTAAATTTAAAGTCACATACTTTAAAATTTTAGCCTTGGTATTACTGGTATAGGATCAAAAGGAAAATCAGTTATTTCTCTATCCCTACTAATGACTCATATCTGCAAGCGCACTGACCATAATGTGACATCTATTAGCTTGACCACAGGCATTTGGATATCTAATGTGAGTCCTGTGAGTATTCTCAGTTTCCTCAGACAGCGGCCTGTAACCTGAAATGTTGTAATCTCCTTTTGCGTCGACACCTTTCATGTACAGTACCAGTCAAAAGTTTAAACACGGCTACTCAAGGAAGGTTCTCCTTATGTTTATCTTAAAGCTTTACTCTAGAATAAAAGATCTCATATAAAATAGCACTCATGGAATTATACTGTCCACCTTAAAAACCTTCGAAATGGAACTTTACAGGAGGATAAAACACTTTCTTAACCTGCAGTTTTTTTTCTAAGCACTTTTGGCCCAATTGAAAGTAACTAGAGTTTTTAAACTGTGCAAAAAAAAAGAAATTTCTACACAACCAAATATATATTAGAGGTGGCGATATGGCAGAAATATAATACTGTAAGACTTTATGTGGTATATCAGGATATGTATTGTTTCAGTCATCTCATCAGTTGGAGCTGTTGAGTGTAAGCCTGTAGTGTCTTTATATCTCAACAACATCCATTTATTTGGGTGTACCTAAACTTTTGACTGGTACTGTATTCTGTTACTACAATGCTGTTTATTAATCAGAACCATTTTTAGAACTCTTCCGTGCAGTGAAACACCCACGCACTGGTGATCACACACTAGGGGGCGGTAAGCACACATGCCCTGAGTGGAGGGCACCCCTATCCACAGCACCCGGGGAGCAAGTTGGGGTTAGATGCCCTGCCTAAGGGCACTTCAGTTGCGTCTTTCGTTTCAGACAGCCTTCCGCTGACAAGGCTGGTTCCCTAACCTCCAGCACACAATTGACGTGGACCTGTGCTGTGGGCAGAACCGATGTTGTCGTTCTTGAGTTACAACCTCAAAGTGATGTTTCTAAGTGTTTATGAGTGTATGTAGATCTCATATAATGATGTATTATGTTGGGAAGGCTGTTAGACCCAGCGGTTGTGCTTGCCTCAATGGTCAGATAGTTTAAATTTCTTATAACAGTCTGACACCAAGTTGGTGGCTTTAACGTTACTTTGCTCTTCCAGGACACTGAAATGCCACATCACGCATTCATACTGTGCCTGCTGGCATGGTGCTCTGAACATGCGGCGCTCAGTGCGGTGTTGTCTTAGAGTTTGAAAGCTAATCATGTCCTGTGATGATGCCCTCTGGATGACCGATGGAGGTCCTGGCTCTGGGGGGTAGCGGGCTCTCTAGATCCACAGAGTAGATGTTTGGCAAAAACATCCAAAAAAAAGAATTTTTGCAAAGAAATTTAGTGATTTTTTTTTAAAACAATGGTCTGGTTTGGAATCAGATGGATTGGGAGAAGAGGAAAAAGCACCCAACCTCCAAGACCTGTTTCTTTATGCTACCTTTGCATGTTGTGTTCTATTTAATAAAAAGAAAATGTGTTAGCCTGTTTCCTTTAGCTTATGTAGTCATTCATGATGCTTTATACTTATCCCATCCCCACCTCCAACCCCACCTCAACCCACACCTCCAACTCTACCTCAACCCACACCTCCAACTCTACCTCAACCCACACCTCCAACCCCACCTCAACCCACACCACCAACCCCACCTCAAACCACACTTCACCTCAACCCACACCTATAACCCCACCTCAACCCACACCTCCAACTCTACCTCAACCCACACCTCCAACCCCACCTCAACCCACACCTCCAACCAAACCTCAACCAACGCCTCCAACCCCACCTCAACCCACACCTCCAACCCCACCTCAACCCACACCTCCAACCAAACCTCAACCAACGCCTCCAACCCCACTTCAACCCACACCTCCAACTCTACCTCAACCCACACTTCACCTCAACCCACACCTCCAACCAAACCTCAACCCACACTTCACCTCATCCCACACCTTCAACCAAACCTCAACCAACGCCTCCAACCCCACCTTAACCCACACCTCCAACTCTACCTCAACCCACATTTCACCTCAACCCTCACTTCCAACCAAACCTCAACCCACACCTCCAACCCCACCTCAACCCACACCTCCAACTCTACCTCAACCCACACTTCACCTCAACCCACACCTCCAACTCTACCTCAACCCACACCAAGAACCCCACCTCAACCCACACCTCCAACCCCACCTCAACCCACACTTCACCTCAACCCACACCTCCAACCAAACCTCAACCAACGCCTCCAACCCCACCTCAACCCACACCTCCAACTCTACCTCAACCCACACTTCACCTCAACCCACACCTCCAACTCTACCTCAACCCACACCAAGAACCCCACCTCAACCCACACCTCCAACCCCACCTCAACCCACACTTCACCTCAACCCACACCTCCAACCAAACCTCAACCAACGCCTCCAACCCCACCTCAACCCACACCTCCAACTCTACCTCAACCCACACCTCCAACTCTACCTCAACCCACACTTCACCTCAACCCACACCTCCAACTCTACCTCAACCCACACTTCACCTCAACCCACACCTCCAACTCTACCTCAACCCATACTTCACCTCAACCCACACCTCCAACTCTACCTCAACCCACACCTCCAACAAAACCTCAACCAACACCTCCGACCCCACCTCAACCCACACCTCCAACTCTACCTCAACCCACACCTCCAACCCCACCTCAACCCACACTTCACCTCAACCCACACTTCCAACCAAACCTCAACCAATGCCTCCAACCCTACCTCAACCCACACCTCCAACCCCACCTCAACCCACACCTCCAACTCTACCTCAACCCACACTTCACCTCAACCCACACCTCCAACTCTACCTCAACCCACACCTCCAACCCCACCTCAACCCACACCTCATCTCAACCCACACCTCCAACCCCACCTCAACCCACACCTCCAATAAAATCCTAACCCACACCCCAACACCACCTCAACCCATACCTCCAACTCTAACTCAACCCACACTTCACCTCAACCCACACTTCACCTCAACCCACACCTATAACCCCACCTCAACCCACACCTCCAACTCTACCTCAACCCACACCTCCAACCCCACCTCAACCCACACCTCCAACCAAACCTCAACCAATGCCTCCAACCCCACCTCAACCCACACCTCCAACCCCACCTCAACCCACACCTCCAACCAAACCTCAACCAACGCCTCCAACCCCACTTCAACCCACACCTCCAACTCTACCTCAACCCACACTTCACCTCAACCCACACCTCCAACCAAACCTCAACCCACACTTCACCTCATCCCACACCTTCAACCAAACCTCAACCAACGCCTCCAACCCCACCTTAACCCACACCTCCAACTCTACCTCAACCCACATTTCACCTCAACCCTCACTTCCAACCAAACCTCAACCCACACCTCCAACCCCACCTCAACCCACACCTCCAACTCTACCTCAACCCACACTTCACCTCAACCCACACCTCCAACTCTACCTCAACCCACACCAAGAACCCCACCTCAACCCACACCTCCAACCCCACCTCAACCCACACTTCACCTCAACCCACACCTCCAACCAAACCTCAACCAACGCCTCCAACCCCACCTCAACCCACACCTCCAACTCTACCTCAACCCACACCTCCAACTCTACCTCAACCCACACCAAGAACCCCACCTCAACCCACACCTCCAACCCCACCTCAACCCACACTTCACCTCAACCCACACCTCCAACCAAACCTCAACCAACGCCTCCAACCCCACCTCAACCCACACCTCCAACTCTACCTCAACCCACACCTCCAACTCTACCTCAACCCACACTTCACCTCAACCCACACCTCCAACTCTACCTCAACCCACACTTCACCTCAACCCACACCTCCAACTCTACCTCAACCCATACTTCACCTCAACCCACACCTCCAACTCTACCTCAACCCACACCTCCAACAAAACCTCAACCAACACCTCCGACCCCACCTCAACCCACACCTCCAACTCTACCTCAACCCACACCTCCAACCCCACCTCAACCCACACTTCACCTCAACCCACACTTCCAACCAAACCTCAACCAATGCCTCCAACCCTACCTCAACCCACACCTCCAACCCCACCTCAACCCACACCTCCAACTCTACCTCAACCCACACTTCACCTCAACCCACACCTCCAACTCTACCTCAACCCACACCTCCAACCCCACCTCAACCCACACCTCATCTCAACCCACACCTCCAACCCCACCTCAACCCACACCTCCAATAAAATCCTAACCCACACCCCAACACCACCTCAACCCATACCTCCAACTCTAACTCAACCCACACTTCACCTCAACCCTCACCTTCAACCAAACCTCAGCCAACACCTCCAACCCCACCTCAACCCACACCTCCAACCCCACCTCAACCCACACTTCACCTCAACCCTCACCTTCAACCAAACCTTTAAACAACACCTCCAACCCCACTTCAACCCACCCCTCACTTCAACCCACTGCCCAACCCCACCTCAACCCACACCTCCAATAAAATCCTAACCCACACCCCAACACCATCTTAACCCACATCTCCAACCCACACCACCAACCCCACCTCAACCCACACCTCCAACCCCACCTCAACCCACACTTCACCTCAACCCTCACCTCCAACCAAACCTCAAACAACACCTCCAACCCCACCTCAACCCACCCCTCACTTCAACCCACACCCCAACCCCACCTCAACCCACACCTCCAATAAAATCCTAACCCACACCCCAACACCATCTTAACCCACACCATCAACTCCACCCCAACAAACACAGTTCATGATGTGAACTGTGAACCTCCAACCCTACCTCAACCCATACCTCCAATCCCATCACCATCTTAACCCAAATCTCCAACCCTCACCACCAACCCCACCCCAACACACACAGTCTATTCCATCCCAACTCACACCCACAAACACCATCTCAACCCATACCTCCAACCTACACCCTAACCCACACCTCCAAATCACACATCCAACCCACACCACCAACCCCACCTCAACCGACCCCACCCCAACACACACAGTCAATTCCATCCCAACTCACACCCACAAACACAATCTCAACACATACCTCCAACCTAAACCCTAACCCACACCTCCATTTCACACATCCAACCCACACCTCCAACCCCACCTCAACCCACACCACCAACCCCACCTCAGCCCACACCTCCAACCCTACCTCAACCCATACCTCCAATCCCAACCCACACCCCAACACCATCTTAACCCACATCTCCAACCCACACCACCAACCCCACCCCAGCACACACAGTCAATTCCATCCCAACCCACACCCACAAACACCATCTCAACCCATTCCTCCAACCTACACCATAACCCACACCCCCAACCCACACCTCCAACCCAACCTGTTACGAGTAAACAAATGAATTATGAATACTGATATTGAGCAAAATGATATTGAGCAAATATGACCATTCATCCATTTAAAAAAAGGATATTGGTAGAGCTTGGTTCTTGCTGCAATGCTGTGTGGATCATTCTACCAGAACTATACCAAAGCTAAACTTTAGATTAACTTTTGTGTTGAATGACCCCACATCTCAATTAAATTACATTTACATTTTATTTAAATAAGTAATAACATGCCACTACTGAGACGCTGCCAAATGCTTAAGTAGAGATGGCTTAGGAGGAGATAATTTTAGGTCATTGTGAGCAGATCACACTGCACACTGAGCAGATCACACAGCAGTCATGCAGAAGGGTATGTGTGAAACAAGCCTAAGACTGAACTTTGGAGGTGTGAAAAAAAAGCTCTGCAGTTTTCTTGGAAAAACTGAAAGCAAGTCTCCTGAAAAGAATGGGAGCTGTCATGAACCCAAAGGGTGTTTTCAGCAGTATTATAAGCTCAAAGAATGAGTCACTTTCCGTGTTTAGGTGCCAGTAACTACAGGCTCCTGCAGATGGTGCTGCACAAGGATGATGGGGCAATAAATACCTGTGGGGTTTGAGTAACGGGATTCATAGATTGAGAAGAGGTGGTACAGTGCAGTGAATGTCGCATTCCATGTGTGGAAAATGGCTCCATAGGCCATAGTGGGTAGGATGTAGCTGAATGTGCAGGTGTATGGAAGCATATAGTCATATAGGTCTATCAACAGTGGCAACAATCCCAGTCTGCAGGAAACTTCCTCCAGGATTGTGCCAGGGAAGGCATCCACCAAATCTGGTCCAACTGCACAATTGTTTGATTGATTTGGTCTGAACATTGATGTGGCCTACATCTAGAAACTCCGGTCCAAGCCAAATCCAATCATAGATGTTATTCATGAGGTGTTACACATCATTAGGTGCTGGTAGCTCAACGTGTATTATTGAGAATAGCGATTCTAACCGTTTGGAAAGTGACACCTGAATTTAAGGAAGCATGCACTGTTGAAGAGTTCATAAGTGGAAAGGAGAGGGGGAGATAAAGAGAGGGAAAGAGAGACAGAAAACAGGCCCACTAAAGAACACTCTCTGCGGTTCTGGTCCGCTGCGCTCCTAACAGGACCTTCTTTGGCTGACACTGATTTTATTGGGGGGGAGAAGGGCCTGCTGTGCTCTGGCCCTCATTTCTGGCGATGCCCCATCAGTGCTCTGCTCGTGGGAGAAACCCAGCTTTAAAACTTTCCCCTTAGTTTCATAATGCATGATGAGCATGAATAAATCACACCCAAAAAACGGCAAACCCCAGGTCACTCAAAATAGGACGCTGTGTTTCTTTGTTGTTTATATGCAGATGATCACCGAACACTATACATAATTCACGCTCCTTTTGCCCCCATAGCTCCTTAGCTATTCACAAGCGAAGATTAAAAGGGACGCTAGTTGCAAAGGAAGCTAACACGAGAACGGGCCGGTATCGGTTTCAGCATGAACCTCGAGGCCGAACCGAGCCATGCTGAGGCATTAACTGCAAATAGCTGCCTCTGGACACTCGACGTCAAGAAGTGTTTCAATCACAGAGCCTCCTGGGGGGCTGTACGGCGAAGCCAGCGTCATGGTTTAGTGAGCAAAGTGGCTCAATCTAAGGTAGCCTTCAGTAGAACACAAAGCAACTTTGTCCTCCTCGGCCCCGGGAGATCAGGAGTTAGCTCAGTAACCCAGGATTCAGAAACCTTAGGTGGAAACCAAAGAGGAATGAACACAACAGAGTGATATATGCAGAACCACCAGTCAAAGGTTTAGACACAACTAAATCGGTGTTGTTGGTGATTTTAAAAGACTCTACAGGCTTACACATTTAACAGTTCCAACTGATGAGATGTCTGCAACAATTCATATCCTGATATACCACATATATGTCCACCTCTATACACTCATCATTAAAAGAATAGTGGCACACAGAAGGAAGTGTGGGACTGCAGTGCTATTGGGAAGAAAGATAAAGGTTACCATGAACAATCAGTGATGAAACATTTAGACTGATATGGGTAATATTTATTGAGCTACATGTATAGAAGTAGTGTCTCTCAGTATGGCATCAGCAACATGCCAGACATCTCGAGTTGTGGAGGTTCCTAATGGTGTCCTATGATACAGTTCCTGCAGATTTTGTGGAGGTACGGGTGGGCACTAGGCCTTCTGTATGTGTGACTGTTCATTTGTGCTGACCAGGGTGCCTCCACACATGGGTCTTCCCGGCCAAGACTTAAGATGACGAGTCAATCCCTGGAAGCACTGCACCACAGCAGTCTTTGGCGATGTTGACATGACTGCCGCGACGGTCTGCGTGCATGTAGTCCTGTGTCATGCATCCATCTGCTAGGACGACTCAGGAGGACATCACTGCTCACTGAATGTCCGCAATCATTGCTGTTGGGTCAGTCAGGTACAGTGATAAGGCCTGTCCTTGCTTATGTCATATGCACAGCTGAGCGTGAAACGTGAATCATTCACATTGCACCATGTCAAACCTACCCACCACATTTCAGTCCTGTGGGTTCACTCCTTCTGGGTGCAAACTGAGTGTATTATACACCCACTGGCCACTTCATTAGGTACACCTCCTTCTACACTCACTGCCCATTGTATCAGCCCACTTGCCACACAGGAGCACTTTGTAGTGCGTCTAGAAAGGGAGATAAAAGTATTAATTTTCCCACCTGATTCAGTTGATGGAGCTGTGATGGAGCTAAGTCGGAGGCGGTACTTACATAAGGATCACTACGTTCTCATCTAAGAAATTTCATTGAACTTATCATGCCTCCATGGTACACAAGTTTCCTTATCCTTTCATCTAAAGCACTCCCATACATGCAAATTCCCAGTTATCTTTGCTTTTTTTTAGTTTCAGTGACCACGTGAACAGCAGTACAGTTTGTTGCGCCCCAGGCTGAAGCGATGTGAATGCCTGCCATGAATTTATGATGCATTCAAGCAGATATAATTTCTTTATATTGCACATACATTCCATATATTAACAAGAACTGGATACAGGCATTGGGTGATGAAATGTAGTGCAGGCTACAAATTGTACGGCTTAAAAGAAGACATCCCTTACAGACAATGAACCCAGAAATGAATATCAGCACAACGAAATATGCAATCAATAACTCCCGGTGAATGATCCATGTGCACCATGAACGACCAACAATCAACAAACTAGCAGCCCAAGCCTTCATTGTGAAGATCAATAGCTCTAAACAGGTCTCAGCTGTTTATGATGCAGGGAGAAGGTAGAAAAAGCCAGATGCGTTACTGCATCATCTACCGGTGGAAACTGCAACTGATTTAGGATGGCACCATGTAAATTTGCAGCAGATCTAATATGGGAATTTATAACGAGCAAGGAATTCTGACGTTGTCATGGCCAAGAATGTAGCCAATTCAATTTAATCAGACTTAAAATGATCAGGTATGTGTGTTCACACACATCAAATATGGGTCACGTTAAAGGTTCAGTCGCACTTGACTTGCTCGCGAGGGGCAGTCGTGGGCTGGAGGTTAGGGAACCAGCCTTGTGACCGGAGGGTCACCAGTTCGATTTCCTGAACTGATAGTAATGACTGAGGTGCCCTTGAGCAAGGCACCTAACCCCCAACTGCTCTCTGGGCACCGAGGATAGGGCTGCCCACCGCTCCGGGTAAGTGTGCTCACTGCCACCTAGTGAGTGTGTTTGTGGGTGTTTCACTTCACGGATGGGTTAAATGCGAAGACTAAATTTCCCCACTGTGGGATCAACAAGGGATTCAAAAATTCAAAAAAATTAGCACTACTGCTTGTCCATGTGCTGACTTCCCTTCACAGCCCTAAATGTTTTAAATGTGAAGTAAATAATAAGTCCACCAGTCTGTCCCAGGGCCTGTACATCTGAAACGAATATATTCGCTCTTGTGTTTTTGCTTCTCATGGCCGTTCATGCATTCCATATTCTCAAAAGATCAATGTGGATTTATGCTGGTCCAGTGCTGGTCAGGCGCTGAATTAGCTGGTCAACCAGCATGTTCATACCACCATTGAAACACAGCATATGGTGCTTGTTGCTGCGTATTTATTTTCATTGCTGTTGAACAGTATACCAGCATCCAAAACCCAGTATACGCTCGTAAGAATATTATTATATAATATTTATTGAGCTGCACATACAGAGCCAGTGTCGGGTCTGCTAATGCAACATGTCAGACGTCTTGGCATGGAGTTGTAGGGGTTCCTAATAATGTCCTTTGATAATCCATCCCATGCAGCTTGAATATTCTCACACAGCTCCTGCAGATTGTGTGGTAGGGGTGTAGGTTGATTGACACCAGGTCTTCTGGATGTGTGACAATAAACATCTTGGTGCTGACCACAGAGCCTCCACACATGGATTTATTGGTCATCACCAAGACAAAGGTGAGACTGAAGATGACCCATAGCCATTCCTAATTACTCCATGGTAGTCTGGCACATGATCTGCAAGGGTGGATTTATACCCAAAGCGGTTAAGGAAGCCTTCCACATGGATGAGTGGGCCAAGAGAATGCCACGAAAATATGACTTTCTTCATCAACGTGCTACCATTGTCAAAAGTAGGAATTGTGTAGGTGCCTTTACTTAAACCTACTTCATATTTTGAAGCCCCTACTGAAAGTTTTGTCTTTACACCTAAAACATATTTGTGTATAATGTAGAAAAACAAATTCCAGTTCAATCATAAAGGGATATAATTATATCATATTGTAATCCAACTCAATTTTACAGGCATCATCAAAGCCCTACTGTGTAGACCATCCCACATTTTTTAAATTTAGACTGTGTTTTAATACTTACTTCAACAGACATTCCAATTAATTAAAAGAAAATGATCTAATGTGCACTGAATAACCGTTATTCCGCACATAACCTTGGCTTGAGATACTCCGTGGGCTCTCGGATGTTCACACTCGAGCAAATCTAAATGGCAACGCCTACCAATTAAATGACAATTCTCCCACCACTTTGTTGATATTAAGTCAAAAATGAGAAGAGCTGGTATGCGGGACCCGTTCAAGCACTGCACGCATTAGCATTAATTCCACATTATGTAGGCCACGTTGAATCGCCTTATCCAAGCAATAAGGGATAACCTCTTCCGTGCCTCTCTCTGCAGTGCTTAAAATGCATTACACTCTGAAGAACGTGAAGAATCATAAAAGACCCCCATCAAAATGCTCAGGGATAGCTTGCCAAAACTCAGCCACGGCACGCTAGTCTCCGCTAGTCATTAGCCGTCTGCTGAACTCCTCTCAAAGATGCCAAAGAGAACTGCCTTGTGATCGCGGTTGCTGTTTGTGCTTCCACTTCAAGTGAAAAAGTGGAACGTTGTTGTCGTCCTGTGTAGTTCTCTCGCTGCTGACGCTTCCGGATTGCAGGAACGATCTGAACATTTAGCGGTTCTGATCACAGTACGCCTGCACATTAGGGCCTGCTGTAACTCAGAAAGAAGTGTAAGCCTGCATCCTTTCAGTTTCTCACAGCTTTCAAAAAAAGATCTTTTCTGAAAGGTTTAGCTGCTTTCTAATACTACTCAGAACACACCGGATTTACCTTCCTGTTTACTATGCTAGTGGGTTCTGATTAGGATTTGTTCTTCTGTCAGTAAGGTAGGCTTTGAACTTTTAATTTACTTTGACTTAGATTCTGCCAGTTACTAGGCTGTGTTGTTAGCTTGCTGTACCTAGAGTTAATTGTAATTACTAGGCTCAGGTGTGGTTTCAGGTTAGCCCAAGGTGTGAATTGCAGGGTGTGGCCTTAATTGTAATTACTAGGCTCAGCTGTGGTTTCAGGTTAGCCCAAGGTGTGAATCGCAGGGTGTGGCCTAAGGCACATATATTCCGAAGGTGTCTACTTCTAGAGTCAGTATGCTAGTGGGTTCTGATTAGGATTTGTTCTTCTGTCAGTGGTAGGCTTTGAGCTTATGATTTACTTTGACTTAGATTCTGCCAGTTACTAGGCTGTGTTGTTAGCTTCTAGTTGTTAGCATCTTCCAAAGTTCACTCACGTCACTCCACTGCTGCGCTCCCTTCATTGGCTTCCTGTCGTTGCCCGCATCAGATTTAAAACTCTGATGCTGGCCTACAAAGCCAAGAATGGACCAGCACCTCCCTACCTTATGGTCATGGTGAAGAGCCCTTCTCGCTTTAGGTACAGCTCAACTCGAACCGCCATCCCTTGCACTTTGATAACCTTTGTATTGCACTTATAATGACCTTTATCAATGTGTATTGTGTTGCACTTATAATGACCTTTTCTCCTCTATAGGAATGAGCATTGGGCTGGGGTTGGGGTTTACTTGCTCTATGTCTGTGTATTAATCTCTAGGTACCAGCACTGGCCCTTGTTTAGGCAGTGTCTGAGCTCGTGGTGAGTTTTGGGCTCTAAACTTCCTACTAGCTGGAATATCATCCAACGGAACACTAAGCACGGTTGTAAGTCGCTCTGGATAAGAGCGTCTGCTAAATGCCTTAATGTAAATGTATTGGGCAAACATCAGTTCTTACTTAATACCTGCAGTTGTTGTTTTAACCATACGTTGTGCCCAGTTATGACTAAATGCTTTATGGTTTGATTCACAAATATTTCAGACAGTGTCTTTTTGTGTACTTTGTCCATTAATGATTTTAGAACAGCTGAATCTTTTCATAGAGGAAATTAGTTCATGAATCGTTTTTGCCAAAATCTCAGTATGTGCATCAGCCATACAATCAGCCATAGCATTTAAACCATCTCCTCGTTTCTACACCCTTTGACCCCACTATATAGGAGCACTGTGTCCTTTTGCTTTTGTACTCTTTCTACTGTTACAGGCTGTAATCCACCTATTGTTTTGAATACTTTGTTGCCACCATTTACCCTGTTTTTCAATGGTCAGGATCAACACCGGACCACTGCTGAAGTTTTTAAACACTGTGTCCACTCACTGTCCACTCCGTTAGAGACTCCTACCCTGCTGGTCCACCTTGTAGATGTAAAAACAGAGACAACAGCACTGCTGTGTCTGATCCATTCAGATCAGACCAGCACAACACACAGTACCACACCCCGTCAGTGTCACCTCAGCGCTGACAATGATACACCACCTACATAACACCTGCTCTGTGGTGGTCCTGACCATTGAAAAACAAGGTAATAAAGTATACAATAAACAAAGATTGTAGATACAAGGAGATTCTGACTGATTACATTTCCAGTCACTTTAAGTACATGTTATTCATTTTCCAGAAGATTGTTTGAGAAGATTAATTATAAGATAATCCAGTTACACAAGGAAGGCAAAAACCTAAGGAACATAACTGTTTAGAGATTCCTAAAAAATCATTTTGAGATTCCTGACAGCCACATGTGACCTTGCAGATCTGGTAGGTTGATTTTGTTTGATCATGAGAAGCAGAAAAACACATGGCGGCACGGCTAAATATCTTTTCATAAGAAAACAGCTCCTTGTTTGGTGCTTCTGCACGGTGAAACACAATGTCTCCCGAAAGCGCTGTTCCTCGCCGTTTGAGGCGGATGAAGCTCCTTTCTACGATTTTGTGAACTGCAGCAGAAAATGGATGCGTCCACTTGTGCAACTGATTCACAGTTTAGACTGTTTGTAAATTGGTGTATTTGCAACATATCAGTGGCTTTAATACATTAAACTGTTTTTCTCACTAGAGCATTTTTCTAGAGCCAGTATAATTAGCATCGCAAGTTTAGTATGTTTAGTCAAGTGTGAAAGCTGTTGTTGACCCTAGAACCTTCTGAATTAAGTGGTCTGGGGTTTACTGCTAGTTAACTGGTGTGGTCCGCTGCAGGTGTTGAAGCTATCTGTTCCTAGTGCAGCGTGAGGATTGGTGATTGGATAGTGGGTGTGATGATTGGTTGATTTTGTGATTTGATTGCTTCGACCTATCATGAGACTTCCCATTACAAGTTTCATGTAGGTGAGGAAATGCTTGTTGTGGACAGTGGAGGAGATGAAATGTCTCATAGATAAATAGAAAACAATCGAAAGGACTATAACTTGGTGGACAGGTTTAACATGGCATGACATGCGAAGCTTCACATGTAGGCAGGGACGGGCCTTGTACCTGATCATTGTACCTGACTGACCCAGCAGCCACAACTGTGAACATATTCCGAATTGTGATGCCCTCCATGAATCATCCTGAGGGAAGACGTCTGCTTGATGCAGGAGTACATGCTCACAGATCGGTACAACGACTGCCCTCAACACCAAGTCAACGTTGCCATAGTCACTGTCATATGCCACGGTCATAGTTTTTTTTTTTTTTTAGCATAGCAGTGGGTCATCTTGACTGATGAGTCCTGCTTTTGTCTTCAGGGAGACGACTGTGGAGGCAGCGTGACCAGCACCAAGATGGCAGTTTGTTGTCACACGTCACATGTCCAGATGGACTGTTGTCGCTCCACCTTCACCTCTACCAAATCTGTAGGAATTGTCTGAGAATATTTAAGCTGCATGAGATGGATTATCACAGGACACCATTAGAAACCTCTACAACTCCATACCGAGAGCCTTAGTAAACATGATTGCCTGACCCCATACAGAGAGACGCTACTTCTGTATGTGTCGCTCAACAAATATTGCCCATATCGGTTCCTGGTAGCCCTTATCTTCTCTCCTGTTAGCAATGCAATCCCACACTTCCTTCTGGGTGCTATTTTTTATGCATATAATATTCCATAAACCTCATATTTGGGCTTGTGCACCAGTTTCACACTTTCAGTTTGTGCCTGAAAATGCCACAGTAATCTCAGTACATCTGGTCCATAGTGTACCTACAGCTTGTCCGCCAACAAACCTCTTGGTTCATTTTTCGACAACACCTTTATCTCTCGCAAAACTTTATACTTTAACTTTGTGGGAAAGCAAAACCAATGAATGGATAATGAAATTATGTAAATATGTTTATGCGACTTTCTGTTCTTTTTTCTCTCCTCCACAAAGCTGCACTGCATCCAGACTTGCATTTCAAAGAGTGCTGCTGAAGGGCTCGCTCTGTGTGTGTGTGTGTGTGTGTGTGTGAGTGATCCTGTGTCTCCAGCAGTGCCTGTGCCTGGATTAGACGTCCTATTGTTAGCTTAGCCAACAGTGCTAAGTCCCTCGGGTGAGATCCAGCTGCTGAAACCAGTGTGTGGAGAGAATTGTGTGTACTTAGCTGGAACCACACGACGATGTGGAGTAGTGAGGAGACAGGTCGATTCTAAGCATCACAGAGCATCAGCATGGCAGTGTGGTTCTGTTTGTCATGAATGTTGACAGTTTTTTTTTTTTTAATAATGTAAAAACACACATTAAAAAGGCCTATGGTTTCGAATTAGCACTGTTGATACCTGGTATTTACAACATATTAAAGGAAATGTTTACTGGAACCTTTTTAAGCTTTTAAGTCAGATTAACACAGGTTTCTATTTACCCCCAGGTAAAATCGATCAGCCAGATCTAGTCTTTAGAATCTGCTCTCTAAAGCTACACGCTGAACTTAACAATGCTAACAAACACTACAAGCTAATTCACCCTAAATGCACCCTCAAGCTTCTCTCAGCATGACCAAACCACATCCAGGTTTTCAGGTACATAGTTAAAATCCAATACACTCAGATAAAACTCAGATTCAAGATGTCCTCGTGGCCCTTTAGCTGTGTTCAGCCCCAGATCTGTAAAAGGGAAATAAGCAAAGCGGCTCAGGCTGACTAGCACAACAGCCTTCTAGCAAATCAGCAACATGCAGCATTCATGCTCTCGTACAGGGCAGTTTTTGGAGGAGCTATGTTCTGAACTCCACACATACCAGTAAGAAGCAAAGAAACAGGACAAAAGGGCAACGCTAACATCAGTGAGGCATTTTAACTGAAATCTCAGAGACGCTGAAGTCCAGCTTATTCAGTTTCACAGTAAGTTACATTCAGCTCCCTGAGATTCTAGACATATACTCATACACTCATCATGGAAAAAATGGTTGCATCCAGAAAGCATCAAGCAGCAGGAATGAAACTTGGTGGGTAGGTTTGACATTATGAGACATGCGTATGTTTCACATTTCCCACTTGGCCGTGCATGCAACATAAACATAAAGGATGGTATGTACCTGACTGACTACATAAGGTCCTGTTGTGTGTGTTTTCCACTCTGACTTGTGCTGTTGTGTTGGTAGCATCCTTTGCAAGTGCAATATGCCTCAGAGAAGAGCTTAGGAAAGGAATTTATGCAGTTGGGACAGTTGTAGAGGGGTCGTATCCCTGTTGTGTGAGTACTACCATAGCATGCTGTTGTTGGCTGTGGAAAGAGTGACCCAACATTCATGATTGCAGACATTCAGTAGTGATGCCCTCAATGAGTGGGCAGCACCACTGGCAGACTATTAGTGGCAGCCCCGCTGGCAGACGGCTGCATGATTCAGGACTACATGCATGCAGATCGTTATGACAACTGCCATTAAGACCACATCAACGTCGCTAAAGACTCCAATGGTGTTGTGCCAGACTGTCATGAAGCAACTCAGAATGGCAGGGGGTCATCTTCAATGACGAGTCCGGCTTTTGTCTTGGTGGAGACGACCAACAAATCCGTAGGAAGGATTATCAGAGGAAATCATTGGGAATCTCTACAACTCCATGCCAAGATGTCTGGCATGTTGCTTTAGCAAATATGGTGGCCCAACCTCATACTGAGAGACACTACCTCTGTATGTGTAGCTCAATAAATATAATCTGTCTTAACTTATCATCATTTATTGCTCCTGGTAACCTTAATCTTCCTTCCCAATAGGATTACAATCCCACACTTCCTTCTAGGTGCAGCTGTTCATGTGTATATTTCACTAATAAAACATTTTCCTGAAGTATGTTATAACATAATCAGCTCCTATTCTGCTGTACACCTGCTGTGTGTGAACGTGTGGAGCTGTAATTAACTCCATTTGTTGTTAAAGGCCTGAGGGATAGTTTCTGTTAGCACGTTAGCGTCCAAGCACTAATTTTAGCTTAGCTTACACTGTGTTGGCTCTATGACCTTCAGCTTTGGCAGGAGCTGACAATACAAACGACTGATGCACAGCTACAAAAACGGTCATATTTCAGCTCATTTACATATTTATAAATTCATTCATGTAGCAGGACAACTGTGTGGTGTGGCAGTGCAACTGCCGCAGCATTTAAGGTGGAAGAGGAAAGTCTGGACAAGAAGCTGGACAGGTAGACTGAGATGAAAACATGGAACCTCTGCACCATTTAAGGTGTAATGGAAAATCTGAACATTAAGTTGGACTAGCAGACGCAAACATGGAAGTACAGCAGAATTTAAGGTGGAATGGAAAAATTCAAACAAGAGACTGAGGTGGCAGGAAAGTAACTGATGCACCATTTAAGGTGGAATGGAATAATTTAAACAAGCTAAAGGTGCAGGAGCGTAACTGGTGCACTATTTAAGGTGGAACAGAAAAATTCAAACAAGAAGCTGAGGTGCCAGAATGTAAGAGTAACACCATTTAAGGTGGAGTAGAAATATGTAATCAAGAAGCTGAGGCGCTGGAATGCAACTGGTGCACCATTTCAAAGGACAGGAAACAAGAAGCTGAGATGCACCATTTAAGGTGGAACGGTTTTGTTTGCAGCTGCCAATTCTGGCACATTTTAAGGTTAAATTAAAGGTTCTCTGCACTTTCACGTCTCCTCTGAAAGAACCATTCGCTAAAGAACCATCCACTAAAAGATCACAAGCTGTTAAGGGCAGTACTGTATATACATTGCTGGTGTTCTGAGCCTGAGGCCTCATCTGTTTTCATACCCATGATAGGAAGTCATAGTCACTGCAGCTCAGACCCCGAGTTCGAATCCCTGAGCATATTTTTAATGTACTTTAAAAAAAGCAACCTGAATGTAAAAGAAATGCAGTTTATTTAGATGTAAGTGAACATTTTAATAAAGTTCTTAATAATTATCTGTTGTGCTTCCATGACAAGCCAGAGATATTGAGGTCGATTCTCCAGAGGTGGTCAATATCGGGCAAGAGGGGGGCACCCAAGAGCAATGAAGCTTGTGAAATCCGACTAGCTCTATTCCCGGTCCGATGCTGAGCTATGACCCACGAAGCAACACGGTCAATACAAAATACAATTATTATGCATGCCGATCAGGAGGGTATCTGTACAGTGTGAGGGCAAAAGGTCACAGGCTCAAGTCACTGCTTCGGTCGATCTGTGCAGGTGCCTGCTGCAACTGAAACAGCCATTAGGACTCAGAATGTACAAATAGTCGAACTGTCAAAAAATGATTTAGTGCAGACATTTCCTAAGAATTTTGAGGTGTTTGAAAACACCAAGACGTGGAAATATAGAGCCTGTTTATTGTACTGGATAGAGTTTCTTATCTGTTTAGTCTAATGAGGAAACCACAGAAAGAGTACTGCAGCCAGGTAGCTAATACTATATGTAACCAAGGTCAGTGATTAGTGATGGCCAGTAACTCATACCATAGGTGTAATGTGTTAGTGTACTGTAAGTAGTGTGTTAGTGTACAGTAACTCAGTAAGTGTAATGTGTTAGTGTACTGTAAGTAGTGTGTTGGTGTACAGTAACTCAGTAAGTGTAATGTGTTAGTGTACTGTAAGTAGTGTGTTAGTGTACAGTAACTCAGTAAGTGTAGTGTGTTAGTGTACTGTAAGTAGTGTGTTGGTGTACAGTAACTCAGTAAGTGTAATGCGATAGTGTACTGTAAGCAGTGTGTTGGTGTACAGTAACTGCGTTAGTAACTCGTACAGTAACTCAGTAAGTGTAATGTGTTAGTGTACTGTAAGTAGTGTGTTGGTGTACAGTAACTTAGTAAGTGTAATGCGATAGTGTACTGTAAGCAGTGTGTTGGTGTACAGTAACTCAGTAAGTGTAATGCGTTAGTGTACTGTAAGTAGTGTGTTGGTGTACAGT
Source organism: Prochilodus magdalenae (assembly GCA_024036415.1). NCBI lineage: Eukaryota > Metazoa > Chordata > Actinopteri > Characiformes > Prochilodontidae > Prochilodus > Prochilodus magdalenae. Next base: position 7,181 of record JAMWET010004067.1, on the reverse strand, counting down.
AACTCAGTAAGTGTAATTATGTTAGTGTAATGTAAGTAGTGTGTTGATGTACAGTAACCCAGTAAGTGCAATGTAATAGTGTAGTGTAAGTAGTGTGTTGGTGTACAGTAACTCAGTAAGTGTGATGTGTTAGTGTGCTGTAAGTAGTGTGTTGGTGTACAGTAACACAGTGACTGTAATGCGTTAGTGTACAGACTGACTCTTTTCTAGCTAAAAGTATATGAATGTCAACATGGTAAACACATCCTCTGCTTTTTAACACAACTAGTCATTGGCTCCAAATTCTAATTCCACAATGCAACTTTTGCTGGGGTGAAAACAGACAATCAGCTTTGGACTGATTAATTTAACGGCTTTAGCTTGACATTTTTCTCAGAGTAAATTACAATTCTTTTGATACCTTCAATGGATTTGCAATCTGGGTTCAATACAGCACGGCAACAATAAAATGTATCTCATAATACAGTGTAGTGGCCCACGAATCCTATATTTGTTATGTTTTGTGGGGGTTGAGGTTGTAGGGAAGTTGCCTTTTTTAATTCCAGCCCAGAGCCGGCCTTGACCCATATGATGCCCTAGGCAGGATTATGGCTGTAGCCCCTTGGATGGTGAACCCGGGGTTATTCAGAATGAACTGAAAATGAAATTCTGAATGATGTAAGTTTTATGAAAGGAAACACATTTGAATTCACTGTTATGAGCAGGTCTAACCCTGGCGAGCTAACTAGACCAAAGCAGCAGTAAATGTTTTCCTCAGGCTGCCAGTGGATGGTTTGTGGGGCACACTTGCAAGACAAAGTGTATTTCTTAGAAGTGTGGAGGTTATTTTCCTGAACACCTTAATAGCTATTCCAGCTTTTCCTAACAGATGTAGGGTGCAGGTAACTGCAAGCTAGCTAGCTGTGTATGTTATCGAGCATCACATTACAACAAGGACACGTTTCATGTTTACATGGGAGATATCGAACTGAGCTGGTACCATTACCAACAGCAGAAAGACATCTCATCAGTAAAATGGTTCTACACTGCTCCTCTTGTTGGTGTCTTTCTCCTCACTGTTCAACACATCCACCAGAAGCGGCAGCCAGGCCGGCTGCACTGAACTACTCTGACAGTTTAGAAAGGCTTGCGTTTTGGGAGGTAAGTGGATGCTTTGCCTTCTTACTCCTCTTAAATACTGTGTGCTTATTTATTCCCTGACTGAAATTAGCAAGGAATGAATTTGGCCGTAAGACTGAGGTGCCAAAGATATGTTCTTTAGAAGTTAGTGTTATTTTTATGTGTTTCTATACTGCTATCTACACAAAAACTGGAAAACATATTAAAACACACAACCATGTCAAAAGAATAGTCACACAAATAGTAGCCCCCAGAAGGAATCAATCGTCAGGGATGAAACTTGGTGAGTAGGTTTGACATCACAAGACATGCAAGTGATTCCAAGTTTAATGTATGTAAGCTATCGTTGTAGACAGCTCTCCAAACAGCTACAATTGTGGCCAAACAGCGAGCAATGATGGTTTCCATGAGTCATCCTGTCAGAACCATTGGAAGACAGCTATATGACAGGACTACATGAACGCAGACCATTACGATGGCTGCCACATCACCACGTACGGGACAACATACCAGATTGTCATGGGGTGACTCAGAATGGTAGCGGGTCATCTTCAGTGACGAGTCCCACTTCTGTCTTAGTGGAAATGACCAACAAATCCATATAGAGGCAACGTGGTCGGCACCAAGATGAGCGGTTTGTTATCACACCATTTGTTGTGCTTGCTGGTATCCTTCAGCTCCACCCCTACCGCAAAATCTACAGCAACTGTGAGAGAATATCTAAGCTGCATGGGATGGATTATCACAGGACACCATCATTAGGAACCCCTACAACTCCTAGCCAAGACGTCTGGCATGTTGCATTTGCAAGCATTGTGGCCTGATGCTATGCTGAGAGGCATTCCTTCTGTATGTGTAGCTCAGTAAATATTGCCCATATCAGTCTAAATCTATCATCATGTATTGTTCCTGGTAACCTTTATCTTCCTTAACAATAGCACTGCAGTCTTACACTTCCTTCTGGGTGCAATGATTCTAAGCCAATCCGAGGGGTTTGATGTAAAGCAGTTAATGGTAGAGAAATGCTACACATAATGCTATACATAATCATTTTAGTGAATAGCTTTCTTTCTACAGCAGTTAGTTATAAAGGCACTAGAATAGTCAAAAATGTTGGTCATGCTGATCTGTTATATAATATTGTTATTCTGTGAATGTGTGGAATTACAAATAACATCACAGCACAACAACACTTGTGATGTAAAGTAAAATAGCTTTTAGAGGCATTCAAGGCTTTGAATATCTGGTTCGGTTATTGTGAACAAATCTGAGCATCTAGAATGTCTGGGATTCCACACCAAGCCACTCAGAATGACATTATTTACTTTATCCTTGTCATTTAGTTATGTGGAAATCTAGGGGGAAAAAGTGGGTCTTCAACTTCAATAATGAGCTGAACTACCAAGCACCCCATGAGCTGTGTTTTTATATGATGGCAGGGAAGCATTTTCACACCACCAACGCTGGATTTCTGATTGAAATGTAAAGCTAAGTTATTTAATTAGAGCGCCTTCCAAGATTCACACAACCTTGAGGGGGGTAGAGTGTACAGGGAGTAAATTATTAAAATGAAGCTAGAAGGCATCGAAGGCATTTTCTGCTCGAATGTTCAAACACACAAGTGTAATCCGGACAGACAGGTTTACTGGGCTTAACGCTGCAGAAGAGGCCAAATTATACGCTTAGCTCCGGACCATAGTTAAAGTCATTTCACACAAAAGTATGTATAGGCGCTCACATAGGCTTTCCCTTGAAACTTCAAACACTGGTCACTTGGCTGCGTTACACAGATACCCTACATTCCTTATTGGATGGTCTTTAAAGGCCAGCTTTAAATTCCTGTGTTTTGCATATTTCAGCAAAGTTATTGCATGTCAGAACGCTAGTGTTAGTAACTAGTCCTGTTTACTTGCTCTGTGTGTATGTACGTTTCACGGACGCCCTTGGTGGAACCAAGTTCTAATTAGCATTGACGCTTAACCTGAGTTCTAACTGATGCTGCTGATGGCTTTAATTAGCTCACGATGGCTTAATTAAATTAAAAGACCATAACATCATACTTTCATTTTGCCTTGGCAGACGGCAAGTGAGCATGTTCACAACATGGAAAGTACAGCAGCTATATACAGCACCCATGGTGGTCAACAAAGGTCACAAAGTAAGAAAAGATATTCCTCCAGTAAAAGTAGAAGTTCCTTCCTTTAGACCTTCACTGGAGTAGAAGTACTAAAGTATTTACCTTCAAATGTACTTAAGTATGGAGAGTAACAGTAGCATGATTTAATATGGCTCTAATGTCCTATCTTTCTTTCTTGAACAAGGCTCTTAATCACTCATTTTCAGTGTAACGACTGCAGTCTCACTCTTGGTCCACCAATCGTAATTAATTAATCTGGTACTGATGTTTAATCAAATGACAAATGAGCACAAATCACCGAAGGAGACCAGCTTCCATTAGCTAGAACCAAGCTAGAACCAACAGTTCAAAACAAATTGTATCTTGGTATGGAGTTGTAGAGGTTCCTAATGGTGTCCTATGATAATCCATCCCATGCAGCTTGAATATTCTCACACAGTTCCTGCAGATTTTGTGGTAGGGTTGGAGGTGGAGTGACACCAGGCCTTCTGGGCATGTGACATGTGACAACAAACCATTCGTCTTGGTGCTGAACATGGTGCCTACACACACGGACTCGTTGGTCGTCTCCTCAAAAGCGGAACTCATCACTGAATATGACCTGCTGCCATTCTGAATCACTCCATGACAGTCTGGCATGACACCATTGCAGTGATGTTGGTATGGTGTTAAGGGCCATAACGGTCTGTGTGCATGTAGTCCAGTGTCATGTAGCCGTCTGCCAATGTTGCTGACACTAACAGGTTGACTCGTAGGGGCATCACTGCTCGCTGAATGTCTGCAGTCGTGGCTGTTGGGTCAGTCAGGTTCAGCGAAAAGGCCTGTCCTTGCTTACGTCACGTGCAGCCAAGCATGAAGCTTAAATCATTTTTATGTCTCTTGATGTCAAATCTACCCACCCAAGTTTAATTCCTGATATTTAGGGGGAAAAATGGAATTTGGGATTGCTTGGAATTCTTATGCAAGACCTAGTAGACCACCAAAGCCATCAGATGAACAGCAATTCAAGCTTTGATCTTTAAGAGAGAGGAGAAAATCAAACTCCACTCTTGCTTCAGATCTTGAAACATCCCCAAGTGTTCTATCCATCCTTCCGGAAAAGGAAGGCAACTCACTGCCATGGGATGCACTTTTTTTTCCGTCTCACTATAATGTTGTTTACAGCAATGGCATATTCTACTGTAGTGTTAAATGCATCCCAAACGGTCAGCAATATAATACCACCATCAGCAATATCCATTTTTGTCAACAAATATTAGACACATGCTCACACATACTATTAAATCAATCACTCAAAGCAGCAAATTGCTAATTGCCTCTGTTAGTTAATAACAAGAACAACAACAGTAGTAACCTGAAGACAATGCAGACTATTCACTAGGCGGTTGATAAGGTGTTTATTAAAATGAATGGGAGTGTGTGGGAGGTATGAGGAATAAATAAACAAGACACAGAGGAGTGTGGTTTAGTATGGCTATGGATTAGGGATCTTCTCTGAGTGAGCACATGCAGGTTGGTAGCTGGAGGTTAAAGAGGGTTTAAATGGTGGTGAAAATAAATGGGACTACATGGGAGGAACTAGGGATGGAAAAAAGAGATGAGTGCAGGTTTGACCAACATTGAATTTGTGCTTGGGGGTCTGCCTTGAGATGTTTATGAGGTCTGTCTGTTGGTCGAGCAGAAGTACAGTAAATAGGTGTGTATTTTTCAATCCCATTGATCCCTATTCGTTTTTTTTTTTTTTAACTGGAAAGCTGAATCAAAACTCTGTACACAATTACACAGTTCCCAATCAGACTCAACATTCTTTAATTGGAATGGTGGAAATCTCATAGCAAGAAGAAAAAGAAGAACATATATCAGATTGCAATAGTGTAGTGAACAACACAATCACTGTCGTGTATTGCACAGTATTTGGAGCTATATAGCTATCCGTAGTTGCAGTTCAAGAAGCAATAGAGGATATTGGGTAATGTAGTTTTTGATGGCCCTTCCACGGAGTAACAATTGGAGAGTTGCTGTATGTTTTATTTTCCTACCACAGTAAACGAAATAACCGTCTCTGAGTATTCTGTGCGGATACAACAATCACTAATTAGCACTGTCATAGAAAATTCAACATGGAATTTTGTATAAAACAATACAAAATGTACAAAATACATTTAAAGTGGCTTAAAACATAATTGCATTGCCATGAATCATAACGCGCAAAAATTGTAACCAACTTCTAGTGAAACAGAAGGGAGGGTCTCTCTTTTGCACAGCTCTGTGGGTCAAAGCCACACTAGGTGTGTGCATGTGGAGCGTGAGGACCAAAATGAGCAATTCCCACTCAAGGAGCTGGGTGAAAATGACAGCAACACTTAAGTACAATGCCATTCCAATGTCTCACGGCTGGCAATAACTCTCCTAATCAACGGCAGGTGAGATACAACTCTCTTAAGACATGCGCTCGCACGGATTCTCCTTCTTCGGCTTGGCTTGAAGGACCCAGGGCCTGGCTTTCCTGTAAACGCATGCCGGCTATAATTTGCGCCAAAATGCTCGTCCTTGCTGTCATAACGAGCACGCAAATCGTCAACAGCCCGAGAAAACAAATGGGTTTTGGATGGGAGAGGATAAACACGCCCAGTAGGACAATTGCGTTTGATTTGATTGAGGCGCCTCAATCTATTACACAAAAGCCAGCCAGCACAATTGCTTCCTTGAGAATCCTTTCCAAACGTGTTGATGAAAACGGAGCGCAGAAAAATGGGCCGAGCGCTGGCTTAGCTGCACAGCGGCAGACAATGACGGTGCTAATCGGGAAATGGATATGACAGCTCCCTACGAGCGGCCTCTAGTCCATGCACGAAATTCACTTCCAAGAGTTTTTCTCTCGTTTTTTCCGCTCTTTTTGGCGGCTCACGTAGCCGGGAGAAAAAGCTTAATGTGATATTCCGCCTCTAGATTTTTCAGATGCGTAATGCCATCTGGGAACGCTCTGCTAGTTAGCAGGCTGGTGTCTGACCATTCTAATCACAGCCTTCACAAACTGTTAGCTGCTGTTCCATCAGATTTTCTTTTCTTATATCCCTTCACAGTTTGAAGAATACATCTATTCCTGCCTCGAACCGTCTGTTTTCCCTCTATGATTTACCCTGACAAAGGGCTGTTAGATACTGACAAGCCACAAACTGTCACAGCTCATAATTGATTTTAAAAACCACAGATTCTGGAAAACTAGAAAGCCTGATATGTACCAGTTCATATTGGCATAGACTTTTACCTTTGCTGTGGTTTTATATGAATAATTTTCCTGTCTTTGTTGGTGACAAATTCAGATATGTTTTTGTTTCTCTGGCAGGTTGTTTATGGGTAATACCTCCTCTTCTAAGGTTTGAGTGCTTATTGAGGTTGTTCATGTACTACCATCTCCATTGTAGTATGTGACTATTTACTGAGGATGTTTATGGATTCTGTTCTAGGGTTTATGAAACATGTTTATGGGCTAATATCTCTGATGTAAAGGAATGCTTACTAAAGCTTATTATGAGCTATTTTACCCTATTCTAGTGTAATTTGTTGGGGGTGTTAATAGACAAATATCTCTATGTAGGGCTTTATTGAGGTTGTTTATGGACTAATATCTCCCATTCCACTGTAAAGTCAGCTTATGAGGTTGTTTATGGACTAATATCTCCCATTCCACTGTAAAGTCAGCTTATGAGGTTGTTTATGGACCAATATCTCCTATTCCACTGTAAAGTCAGCTTATTGAGATGGTTTATGAAGTAACATTTGCTATTCCACTGTAAAGTCAGCTTATGAGGTTGTTTAGGGACTAATATCTCCCATTCCACTGTAAAGTCAGCTTATGAGGTTGTTTATGGACCAATATCTCCTATTCCACTGTAAAGTCAGCTTATTGAGATGGTTTATGAAG
>JAMWET010004066.1:845000-889147 GCA_024036415.1 Prochilodus magdalenae | reverse complement strand
TGACAAAAGTATTGTTGCTACCGCAACCTGGCACTCTAGAGTGATACACTTGGTGATATAAGGTTTGGATGCAGCTGCACGGCCATGGAAACCCATTCCATGAAGCTCTCTACGCACTGTTCTTGAGCTAATCTAAAGGCCATATGAAGTTTGGAGGTCTGTAGCGATTGACAGAAAGTTGATGACCTCTGCACACTGTCCGCCTCAGCATCCATTCGCCACGCTCTGTCATTTTATGCGGCCTACCCCTTCATGCTTGAGTTGCTGTCATTCCCAAATCCACTTTTTTATAATCCCACTGACAGTTGACTATGGAATATTTAGTAGGGAGGAAATTTATGGACTTGCTGCACAGGTGGCATCCTATCACGGTCCCACCCTGGAATTTACTGAGCTCCTAAGAGTGACCCATTCGCTCACTAATGTCTGTGGAAGCAGTCTGCATGCCTAGGTGCTTAATTTTATACACCTGTGGCCATGGGAGTGATTGGAACACCTGAGGTTAATGATTTTGATGTGTGAGTGAATACTTTTGGCAAGCTGGAGTATGACCCTGTTATTTTCTCTGTTTTAATCTGGATAGCTAAATTCTTTACTTTCAGTTAACTTCAGTAACCATTCAGTACGATCTACATCATTCATCAGGCACACTACAAGCGGTCTCTAGTGGCATGGGAGTCAGGGTGGTTTATTTATTTATTTATTTATTTTTTTAATTTTATTTATTCAATTATTTATTTATTTATTTATTATCAATTTTATTTTATTTTAATTAATTTAATTATTTAATTAATTATTTTCATTATTTATTTATTTATTTATTAATTCATTCATTTTTTTATTCAATTTTATGTATTTTATATTAATAAATTAAATTATTTATTTTCATTATTTATTTATTTATTTATTAAATGCATATAAACCTCCCAACACCAAACATATTGCCATGCATGCAGGAACATTCTTAATTTTTGTCTCTGGGCTTGCTTTGTAGAGATGCGTTAAAGGATCACATGGTCTCCTGGCAGTTTTCTAAAGGGACCCAGTAGTGGCTATTCTACCACAGAGCCCCACCAGGTGTTGCTAGTGCGGGTGGCAGAACTTAGTGCAGTCAGTGAAGTCTGCTTTGACTGAACAGACAGAAACCAGATAAGATGGACAGATAGGGAGAAGACTGGCCTACACTTCTGAACTGAGCTTTCAAGCGGAAAGCAATGGGGATTATGGGGAAAATAAAGTCATTTGATTAAAGCTATTCAAAATATCTGAAACAATTTCCTTTCCACTGGTGGAATGACCACTACAGCACTCAGTGGTTGAACAACCCACTGAGAATCCCAACTGGAGTGCCCGTTCAGTTTAAGTATCCAATCAAAACTATGGTATGGTATGCATAGGGCTGAGGACTGAGCTAAAAGCAGTCCGTACACATTGCAGGAAAACCTTAGCTAGTATTCAGGAAACGCACCCTGAACTCGAGGAGATGAATTACCACTGGTGAAACGATCTGTCCATGCAGCAAAATCATCTCACTCGACAAGTAATCTTAAAATAAGGTCCAGTCTAGAAGCGAGCATGCTCTGATAAGTGTTTAAAGGTCTGAGGTAAGTGGAAAATGTTGCTGTTAGATCAGATTAGTTAACCCTTTGAACACTGACCTCCCCAGCATTTCGGCACTATGACCCTGGCCTCCCCAGTGTTTCGGCACTATGACCCTGGCCTCCCCAGCAATTTTCGCCAATTTTCAAAATGCAATAGTTTGTATTCAAACTGCATTCAAAATTTTCATTCAGTTTCATTTTAGGCCTGTTGACCCAATGCCAGAACTGAACCTTTGAAGCAGTTGTCATTACCAGAGGCAATGCACAGAAACCCTCCGCACGATTTACACCAGTACACGTTTCAGCACGCTTTGGCAGGTCCTGGTCCTCCGCTTCTGGATTTGCTCTCTTGGCCTGCTTGTACTGCACAAACACGCATCTGTTGTTCCGAGATGCACCTTCCGGTCGCTCAGGCAAGTGCAGTGGTATGCTGGGTTCATTCTGCAGCCGGGCTTCATCTCCTCCTGTTTTGCGACGTGCCATGGGCACCAGCGCTCGACGGTATGTCCTAATCAAGTCATGACACAGCTCGTCTACAAACATCCGGAAAGTATGAACCCGCTCGCCAGGTTGGTTGTGTGGTTTGTAACAGTTCTGTATGATGTACACACACCACACACACACTATTTTTAGACCAGCGAATTCCAGCGTCATGAGTCCCATGTGCAGTCTGACCAATATTATAGCATTGGCTGGTATTGAGGCCCATCGGGTATTGACGGTAGATAGGTGGGCCGCTATAGCAGCCTTTCAGGTACATATGCCTCTCCGGCAGGCTGCTAAATCTTCAAAAAGTTCAATGGGGTTAAGGTCAGACTTGCTACAGCACAGTAATACGATGAACACACTGAATATTAGCAATGGATTGCTAATAACATTTTTCTGCATTCTTAATTTTAGCATGCTGGAAAACAAACTAGAAAATAGATGACTACTATTGGGGCGATATTACACTGCTACTGGTTGGCTGATCTTGACCTAAGTAGGCCTAAACCTAAAAATTCTGGGTTTTTTATGAAAATAAACATATTGTGTTTTGCTGAATATCAGACACTCCAATCCAAATAAAGCTCATTATATATCCTGCCTTACCCACAATTCTGTGTGTCCCATCTAACTACCTGTTATTCCCAACCAACTAGAGCTGCAGCACTGCTCCGTCTCCGCGTGACACTGTACCAAATTGGTTCATCCAGTTGGTTCCTCATAGCTGTAGCTGTAAGGAGATGCCTGACCTCCACTGATGTGTGGAAGAGCTACCAAACTAGAGAAGAGTTTTTTTAGAGGTCTCTTAACCCAAACATTTTGCTGCCACTGAAGCATCCGCACCGCTATGGTGTATTGTATGAGCCAACAGAGGAATTCCGTCAATGCGGGACTCCCCATATTCCAGGGTTTTTTTGGGAAACTGGCTTTACATCTGTACTCCTCTCCAACCTGTAACCTCTGTGCAACCAATCAGAAGGTCTACTTCTCATCTGCCCCCTGGAGACTTGGCTTTCTGATCTGACCCCAGATGGCATGCAGACATGAATCTGCTTCTATGTTATAAAGTCCCAGCACTGTTTAAACCATACTCTCCTCATCCACAAATGCAGTAGGCCCTGCTCTGCTGATCTACTCTCCCAGCAGTGTTCATTCATTTAGATTTAGTTTTGGTCATGCTACTCCGCTATTCCAGTACAGACTGACTCACAGTAGCCTACCACTTCATTACCCTAGAGGAGAAAGAGGACCGGGGTTAGACTTCAGAAAAAAAAAAATTAAGTATCATTAGCTTAATGTCTCTTAAGATTAGTTGCATTTTCCCCCAGTTATTATATATACTGTCTCATGTACTGAGCCGTACTCCTCGGTTTATTAATTAATTAATTTATTTATTCATTTTTATTTATATATATATATATATATATATATATATATTATTTTTTTTTTTCCTATTTATAATTCATTTTCATTATTATTATGCATGGATTCTATTTTATTTAAATGCCTGGTACGGATTTTTATTTATTTATTTATGTACCATGTACCATTTTTTTTACCTTGTGCATGTGACTTGCTTTTAGTAAATTTGGTCCAAGTTGCTTTGAACACTGGCTGGTTTTTTAACATCATTATGTCATCATTGTTGCAGTGACATTGTTATTTTCATGGTTGACTAATTCCCATAAATGCTGCAGTGCCTGACAAACCTGCCTGATTGGACTGTAGCATGTTCTTTAAATGATACGCCTAATTTCCACCGTCAGTCTGGGCCTTGGAATGGAATTTCATGTCTCCACATCCAAGCCCGAGAAGAGAGATGTGTGACTGTGTGAAGGAAATTCTCTCAGCTATGTGGAGGAATGGGTAAAAATCCTTGCCCTAAGTTTCTTAAAAACTACGTAGCCAAAAAACATTATGTATTTTTAGCTCTCAGGCTCATTTATTATGCAGGAAAATGAATCAAACTTATTTTAAACATCAACAACCACACATTATAACCCAAAAGAGGATGAGCTCTTACAAACTTTGTTCTCTTTTAAACAAATAAAACACTGAGCTACTTTTAATCAGCTGCAGCTTTCAGTCTACTACCACTGGTTGGTTGTGTAACATCACAACACTACAATAAGACACGGTAGGCACAGCAGTGTGTGGGAACTCAGCTGAGTGGAGGCTGCCACTTACCCAACACCCGCCTCAACCATACACCGACCATACCCACCCACTCCTCTCTACTACTATGCATGTGGTACCCGTCAGCTTCCGTCTGCCGGAAGACTCATCTCAGCAAACCCTGTGACACGGCAAAATAAACAATGTGCAGAAATTAAAACAGTGTGAGGAAGTACTGGCCAAAGAGACGGGAATTTTTCCATGTCTGGAAATGAAACAGTTCTTATGTAATCTATGCATCTTTCTCCTCCTTCTGTCTCTCCCACTCTACAGAGGTTTGACCCTACTGCACCTCCCTAGTACCGTATATTCAGCCTGTGGAGCCTCCTGAGTCAGCAGATACAGGCTTTTTCCAAAATGGCGAAGATATAGAGATGAATGCAATGCCTGCCCCAGCACATACTGCATACGGGTATCCATGCATGAATATGATCTTTAAATCAAATCCATATTACCTCTGTACTCAATCTGTCAATGAAAATGGAAGTAGCATAGCGTTCCAAGCCAGTACTTCTGAGGAAGTTGATGGCAATGGGACTTTTTTATGCTGTGGTGTTTTGAACAAGCCACACGTTTGTTTATGTTGGCATCATCAGCAGGTTAAAGAATGTCACATTATTATTCCTACTCATTAGGGCTGTACCCGACTCGGAATTTTGTCAGTCGAATCGGATTCGCCTGTCCTGGTCGACGATTCGACTATTCGTTCACGGTTTTTTCTCCATGTACATTATCTAGTAATCAGTAAATCAGTCTGCACACGGTTCAGATCTGATCCTCCTCATTTAGAAAGCCAGCAGAGTCACAGGAACATATTTCTGAACTAAAAGAGGCGGGGCTTAGCGCGATCTGATGGAGCTGGTTTAATCAGGATTTTTTACTTCACCTAGCTTATAGTCAGCTTTCTTCAGTAGGAGGACCCTTCGTCTTTCATCTCTCATAAATAATGACCTGCTAAATAAAACCAGATTAGTCCATATTTATATTATTTATAGATGAAGAGAAGAACGGTAGACCTGAAACCGTTTATTATATTACCCGAGCTGAAATTATTATCTCTCGTTTATGGGCAGGCGTATTAAGTGACTGTACTCATCTTTAAATAAAGATAATCGTAGCTGTAGACCAATAAATATAAATATCTGTAATTTCGGTTCTAAAATAATAGAATTATAATAAACAAACATCTTCGGTCCGTTTTTCCTTCACCGCAAACAGCCGTTATGTCTAAACTGAAAGTCAGCTCCCTTGTTTGAAGCAGTGTTGGATGTCTGACTGAATGACGAGCAGAATTCGGTTTAATTTGTTTAGATTCTCTTCTTCTAAAGCTCCTCCAGACTTTCTCTGAGACATCGCTCCCCCCGTGTTTCTCAGCTTCACAGCTTTAGCTTCCTCCAACGGTGAACCGCCAGCGCACAGTGTCACGCATGCGTCACAGCCCAGCTAGAACTTACATATATATTTATTATTCCCCTTTTAATAATTATTAAAATGTCTTTTTAAATTCTTAAAGTTCTTGTGCATTTTTGTTAGCTTTAGTCTGTTTAACGGAAGAAAAAAAAAAGGTCACTGTTGTCAGTCGACTTGAAGGGTCTCAGTCGCCTTAAAGGGTCACCGACTGACGATTCGACTTGTCGACTCCTAGAGGGCAGCCCTACTACTCCTTATTGTTAATTTTTTTATTTGTTGATGGAAATTGTGGTACGTTTTGTTACAGTTCTCACTTTCAAAGGTAACTTTCTATGAACTTCCTGTCTCATCTGTGTTGTAGTAGAGTTTTTGTTCTAGTTTTCATTAGCTAAATTTTCTTCATTCGTTTTGGTCATTAATTATGTTGCACCAGAGCTGAGCAGAACAGCCAATCAGATAATGAAAGAGCAAATCCAGATTTACATGCTGACAGCGTGTTACTTATGCCACGGTAGAAGAACACTCTGAACCCTCACTACACCACACCACTGCTCCTTGTGCACTCCAGCCAAGGTCTTGTTCACCTCATCATCACCCGACATAAAGGCACAAACTTAAAACCAACAAACCTGTTATAACAGTGAAGAGGTGAACCAGCGGGCACACTGGAAGACTACAGGGCTGCTCCGAATCCACAAACTGGGCAACAGAGGCAACAGACGGACTCAATGAATATGTGAATGTTGTGACAGGTGAAATACAACAGCGATTAACCATGGTTCGGCTTTGTTGGGTACAGGAGACAAGAGGCAGCATTCAAAATTGGAAATGGAATCCTCTAGAAAGAACCCAAAAACAGACCGGAGGAAGGGACCACAGGGAAAATACTCAGAACCGCTGAAAAGACACATGGCTAGTATCAACCTAACTACAGTCTGAATGGGCATCCCACAGGTCACCAAAACTCCCTTTATCCTGAAAGACCACCAGCTCACCAACAACCTGCACAAGGTCTACTGCAGCTCTACGTGTCTAATTCACCACCATACTGACCCTGACTCCTCTGTGTCTAATCCACCGCCATATTGACCCTGACTCCTCTGTGTCTAATCCACCGCCATATTGACCCTGACTCCTCTATTTGTCTAATCCACAGCCATTCAGACCCTGGCTCCTCTGTGTATCTAATCCACTGCCATACTGACCCTGGCTCCTCTGTGTATCTAATCCACCGCCATATTGACCCTGACTCCTCTGTGTATCTAATCCACAGTCATACTGACCCTCACTCCTCTATTTGTCTAATCCACAGCCATTCAGACCCTTGCTCCACTATGTGTCTAATCCACCGCCATACTGACCCTCACTCCTCTATTTGTCTAATCCACAGCCGTTTAGACCCTCTCTCCACTATGTGTCTAATCCGCAGCCATACTGGCCTGCACTCCTCTGTGTGTCTAATCCGCAGCCATACTGGCCTGCACTCCTCTGTGTATCTAATCCACAGTCATACTGACCCTCACTCCTCTATGTGTCTAATCCACCGCCATACTGACCCTCACTCCTCTGTGTCTAATCTACAGCCATTCAGGCCCTGACTCCTCTGTGTCTAATCTACAGCCATTCAGACCCTTGCTCCACTATGTGTCTAATCCACCGCCATACTGACCCTGACTCATCTGTGTCTAATCCACAGCCATTCAGACCCTTGCTCCACTATGTGTCTAATCCACCGCCATACTGACCCTGACTCCTCTGTGTCTAATCCACCGCCATACTGACCCTGACTCCTCTGTGTCTATTCCACCGCCATACTGACCCTGACTCATCTGTGTCTAATCTACAGCCATTCAGACCCTTGCTCCAATATGTGTCTAATCCACAGCCATACTGACCCCCACTCCTCTGTGTATAATCCACAGACATACTGACCGTCACTCCTCTTAGTATCTAATCCACAGTCATACTGGCCTGCACCCCTATGTGTATCTAATCCACAGGCATCTTGACCATCATTGCTGTATGTGTTTAATCTACAGACATAGTGAGGCTCACTCCTGAACCTTCTGTGTGCCTTACACATGTACTCCTTTCCCACTGTCTTTTCATTATTTTGTCTCCTTTTCTTTATTTGTTATTATATCTCATTATTTATCCTTTAGTTTAGTGTTTTTTAGCAGTCAGTTGCATGAGTACATTTCCAAGACCAAATCCCTGTAATGTATAACATACTTTGTAAAATAAAGTGATTGGGATTCTAGATGCAATGCCTCATAGCTGTGTGGAGGAGTGGGTGAGACCAGGGTGGAGCTGAAAACTGGCTACGGTTTATTAATTCAGCAAGGGTATGGAACGGTATCAGAAATGAAAACGTTGGATCAGTGCATTCCTAAATTTAATCCAGTTATGATATTTTATTAGAATTTTTTGGCAGAATGCCGGCCCAATAAAATCTCTGGGACCTGCCTGGACACCCCACTCTAAAAGTTCTAGCTATGGCCTTGATGTTATCATGGTTTCTGAAAGCAGCATGAAATATATGTTACTGTGATGGCACTTTCTATCACTTCTTTCCAATCTTGCCCAAAGTTGCTTCAAGGCTATGTGCCCGAAAAGAAAACTTGCTTGTACTCTTTCTTTAGGAATGGTTTAGCTATCAGGTTAATGCAAAAAAAGAGTATATATATATATATTTTTAATTTAATTTAATCATTAATTTAATTTTTTAATTTAATTTAATTTAAATTACTTTTAATTTAATTCTTAAATAAATTCTACAGAGTTCTGGAAATGTGATTTTAGTTTTGCTTTTGGTCAGCTTGTTGAAGTTACTGCGAACACTGGCTGTCATCATTATGTCATCATTGTTGCGATATCATTGTTATTTTCATTGTTGACTCTTTGCCATATAATGCTGCAGTGCCTGATAAACCTGCCTGATTGGACTGAAGCATGTTCTTTCCACGATACACCGGATTTCCACCGTCAGAAGAGAGACTGTGTGAAGGAAATTCTCTCAGCTATGTGGGGAAAGGGCAAAGTTCCCACAAAGCTACATGTTTGTATTTTTAGTCATCAGGCCCATTTATTATGCAGGAGAAGTGAATCAACCTTATTTTAAACATCAACAACCATACATTATAGCCCCAAAGAGGACGAGCTCTTACAAAGCTTTGTGCTTTTATTATTTTATAGTTTTATCATTGTTCGGACTTCATTCGTCTTATTTAATTATGGCATCATGTACTCAGGTTGTTCTGTGGGACCTTTAGGAATGGCAAAGACAGAATTGTGGGTGGAGGAGGATAAACTCAACTCAACCTGTATACTTGAACATCCAGTTTTGTTTTTATTTTGTTCTTATTTATCTGTATTTATTTATCTATACTGAACATCTGTACAAAGCAATTTGGCTGTTACTGAACATTAAGCTGCTATTTTCCCAACTGCACTGAATACTTTATATATCCATACTGTTTAAACCACATACTTACTGATACTGCGCTACTCTTTGCACATGTCCTGTACACATATTGTACTGTACTGTACTGTTTGCACACATTGTTTTTGTCTATTGTCTTTGCACTACACTATATATATATATATATATATATATATATATATATATATATATATATATATATATATATATATATATATATATATATATATATTCTTCAACTGCACTGGAGAAGGAGCCTGACCGTGTTTCGTTATACTGTACAACCCTGT
The DNA here is from genome assembly GCA_024036415.1 of Prochilodus magdalenae. NCBI lineage: Eukaryota > Metazoa > Chordata > Actinopteri > Characiformes > Prochilodontidae > Prochilodus > Prochilodus magdalenae. The sequence goes on along the minus strand of JAMWET010004066.1, from coordinate 879,743 downwards.
ATTGGTATAATGACAATAAAGTTGAATTGAATTGAATTGAATTTAATAAACAACGGGCTCCTCCTGAATTTTATGGACATGTGTCTATGATTTGTGTTCAGGGACGCCTCCAAAATTTTCAATTTGAGACACTGGTCTGTAAGGAGGTTTAAACTAGTTGGGAAATATTAAAACCAGGGTGGTCCTAGGCCCCTCCCCCAGGTCTCTTATGCCTAGCATCTTGGTTTTAGTATTTCTCAAGCTCTTGATCCTAATTGTCCTTCACCCATGTCGCTGTACTTGCTATGTAAAGATAAGAAACCTGGTGTTCCTTGTCTTTGCATAGCAGCATGCATTCATAGTCCGACCTCTAAATACAAGAGCTTCTGAACGTGCATTATAAAAGAGCTTTGTTATGTGTTCTGGTCCTGTATTGAGGTAAAGATTGGTGCAGACAGTGGGTTATTTGGTGTTGTGTTTAAACCTCTATAGAGCAGTGTGTAAGTGTCGGGTGTGTGTAAGTTAGGACGTGCGCAAATGAGACTCTAAAGACTTACTGAAAAAACACAGTCGAAAGACGTAGTCCAAAAACATGCAGAGGGCTGACAACAAGACAAACAAAAACCATAAAGGCCAATCCAGAGACAAAGAACAAAGCCAAAATCAAGAATCCAAAAACACAATATGAGAAAACAAAGGCTCAGCACGCACTGGACAACAACTGAGACATTACAAACCAAACAAACCAAGCGGCTTATAAAGGCAATACCACAGGTGAAATCAAGCAGTGTTTGGGTGAGGCCAATCTGGGATAGGCTGCCGGCTGTGTGCAGGAGGTCACATGATCGCTAGAGGTAATGGAGTTCTCAGGCACTAGAGCCTGGGCAGAGCCAGAGGGATGCGTGACACAGTGTAGTAATCAGCCATTTGGTTTTTCCACTCCAATGTAAACAAGCAGCATTAGGGTGTAGTGCTAGCATCAGCAGTTGCAAATCTGTGGACATGGTGGTGTGTCTTTTACAGTGTGGCAGATCTCCAGACAGTAGATTTCGGTCGGTGTATGCTTTCTTTAGGAATGGCAGTGTTGGCTCAGTCTGGGGTCATCCCCTATGGACAAACTGGACAGAGACAGACTAAAGTCACAAAGTCTCAAAAGGCTTGACCCTGGCCGCCCACAAACTGTGTCTCTTTTCATCAGGACCACAGGCGTCATTGCAGGCTCAGAGTGGCACATGCCACACCCACGTCTGGGGAGGAGTCCTGACTGAAAAGCAGTGGGTGTTGACGACTGCTTGCAGTGTGGATGAGTAAGCAAGCCTCTCCAACTGCTGCATACCACTCATGTCTCTTGACTTTGTTGTTTTCGTAGGCAGCACTCGGGTGTTCTTCCTCGTTCTTGGAGAGCATGATTTGACTTCCACTAAACTGGAACCATGATCTGGTTGTTGTGTCTCTTATACATTGTTTTATTTTAGAATGGATATTTTTGCAGATGGCAGCCTACCTTTAGGAAATTTTCCATTGTATCCATAGTTACACTATTAAAACTAAAGAGTTCCTGCTGTGTTTACATCATAGAAACTTAAGATCATAGAACTTTCTGGGGAATGGCTTCTGAGTTGTAGAACTTCTATGTAATGCTAGAACTGCATATAAAAGCTAAGTGAGAAGCTCAGTGTACTTCAGCCAGCTATTCCAACATAGACTTAGGAAAACTAAGCAGCTGATGATCGGTGTTGCTCTTCCTGCCTCAGGAATGACACCGCCCTGATCTACCTCACCTCCGTCACCAAACTCCCCAAACTGGAGAGTCACACAGAATGAGCGCCAGCTTTATTTCTCATGGAGAACACTGTACGTCTGTTCTGCACGAATAATTCATCATTGCCGATACAAGGACAATAGTGGGGCCCCCAGACACCCTGGCTGGGAATTAAACACGGGCACTTCTTGCTGTGAAGTGACAGGGGTACCCCCATGCTGCCCCCGTTGCTCACTGTGTCACCGTATATTAAATCGTAACCCCTGTATCATGACACCTATTATATTAGCCCTAACCGTAACTCTGAATGCTGTGTTAATGCCGCCTCCCTGTACCACTCTCCAATAAGAGGGGACTGTGAGTTCTGAAGATGTTTACATTTTCTATATTCATGGATATGGAGAAATATAAGAGTGAGTGAGAAGGTGTCACTGAGTCTGTAATCAGTGGGTCTGATGAATGATGTAGAGCAATGGTCACCATCCCTGATCCTGGAGGTCTACCTTCCTGCAGAGTGCAGCTCCAAACTGCATCAGTTGAGCCATTGAAGTACTTCTGAGGTTAATCAGCTGGAGAAGGAGCTACTGATTGTGCCCAGGCTAGACGCCACAGGAAAATAGATCTCCAGGACCAGGGTTGGTGACCACTGATGCAGACACTGAAGTTTATTTAAACGAGAGAACTGAACAATTAAACAACAACAAAATAAAAACGTTCAGCAGAAAGGGCCTCTACGGCTCAATGCCATTTCTTATTTTCACCCTTGCACCTAATTTTCCAATGTACCTGGGCCCTTAAAAGAGAGATACAAGGGGTAGTGGTTGAAAAGTTCCCCTACAGACTGAGACAGCCCATTAACAACCCAATTCCTCATCAGAAAAATAAAAAAGGACACTGTTTCATTAGCTACCATGCTACTGGTGGTGCTCTCTAGAGAACCCTGCCACTGTAAAACAGTAATACAGTGGAATTATCCCGTTCCACCTTAAATGGTTTAGCAGATACATTCCCTGGGGGGATGGAACATTGTCATGTGGGGTCAAGACGAGAAGGCAGGATGTAGATACACGTACTTAATGAAGAGCAAATAATACAAAACAAAACCAAAAGGAAAAAACTAACACAGAGAGACACTACTTGGACCAGGGTTACAAAAACAGACTTGAGGACTGAACACCAAACAAGGACAAAGGGAACCACAGGGAGTATAAAACAAGGACCAACAAGGAGCACCTGGGAAGGGGCAGAGCTACAAACTAAGGACAGCTGAGGGGACTGACAAGGGGGCAGAGAGAGGAGGAGCCAAAAACCAAAACAAACAGAAGCACATGGAGCAGGACAACAACGGAAACATGGAAGAGACAAGAAACGGAAAACCAGAGAGAACAGACAAACATGGGCAAGACGAGGCAGGATGTGACAGACGTAAACGTAAAAATGCGGGACTGTCACATCAGCAATAGCTAGCTAGCTTGCTACCAAGACATCAGCAACCTACTAGTGATTGTCAATCAAGCAATCAATATTTATTTGTATAGCGCATTTTACAACCAACGTTGTCTCAAAGCAGCTTCACAGAAAATCAGTTTGTTATAAAGGAAAGGAAAAACACAGAGTTAATGTACAGACATGGGTGGGGACGGACCAGGCTCAAGGGCAGAACCCAACCTCCTCAGGTCGAACCCGAATGAACAGGAGGAGGAGCTTTAGAACATCTATTAGATCCAGTTTGAGTAGTCCAGGACGGAGTAACTAACTGTATGCTTGTTATGAAGAAAAGGCCATTCGAACCTGAGGTAATACCCTGGGGTCATTTATTTCTAACCTTCTGGGTAACTCCTCGTATCACTTTGGAGTGTAATACTAATAAACCTTTGTTCGGAGCCCCATGAAGCCCTAACGCTTAGGCCTACCCCTCTTTCCCAAATAGGGACACCATACCTGTAGCTCTGAGGGGTAGGGCTAAGGGGTAAAATAGGATTAGGTTCATCTCCAACTTCTATACTGCTGTCTCTCAAATGCTAGCTATAGGGAGGCACATGTCTCCTCTTGATCGGAGACGTTAATTACTATTACAGGTAGAACATGGATTACACCAGAAATAAAGGAGGGGCTGCCCACATCTTCCACAAAGTTAATCACATCCTGACGTTTAACACTAACAAGGGGCCGCCCTGTACATTGTAATTCTGTAGTTACGCACAAACTGGATTTGACCGGTTCCCTAGTGAAAGTACAGAGCGCTCAGGCATTCCATAAGGTCATCATAGCCATTCCATAAGGTCATCATAGCCGGATAATTTCAGCTTTCAGCACATTTGGATTCTATAGGCAGCGGTGGACAGTACGGAAGTAAAGGTATCTGGTTTCTATACTTAAGTAGCTTCTTCATGTATCTGTACTGAAGTTTCTGACATGGCTTTTACTTTACCTCCACCACATTTCAACATCAAATACAGGGGTTGGACAATGAAACTGAAACACCTGGTTTTAGACCACAGTCATTTATTAGTATGGTGTAGGGCCTCCTTTTGCGGCCAATACAGCGTCAGTTGGTCTTGGGAATGACATATACTGCGTCCTGCACAGTGGTCAGAGGGAGTTTAAGCCATTCTTCTTGCAGGATAGTGGCCAGGTCACTACGTGATGCTGGTGGAGGTTCGTCCTTCTTGGTGGTATGCTGACATTACCCTGGATACCGTGGCTCTTGATACATCACAAAGACTTGCTGTCTTGGTCACAGATGCGCCAGCAAGACGTGCACCAACAGTTTGTCCTCTTTTGAACTCTGGTATGTCACCCATAATGCTGTGTGCATTGCAGTATTTTGAGCAGAACTGTGCTCTTACCTGCTAACTGAACCTTCACACTCTGCTCTTACTGGTGCAATGTGCAGTTAATGAAGATTGGCCACCAGGCTGGTCCAATTTAGCCATGAGACCTCCCACACTAAAATGACAGGTGTTTCAGTTTCATTGTCCAACCCCTGTATCTACCTACTGCAATGCATTCTGTGAAATCTGTTCTTCCTTTTGTCTTATGTCTACACAAAAAACATAACAAAGCAGTGTGAAGTGAGCCCACCAATCAGGGCACAGCACACACTTTCAACCTGTTGGACAGAGCTCGGTTCTAGCTAATGGAGACCGTTATCCTCCAGTGTTTGGTGCTTATGATCATTTTAGTAGACATCAGTGTCAGACTAACGAATGACAGTGGACTGAGAGTGACACTAGAGTCTCTTCCCCTAAACTGAGTTGATTAAGAGTCCTGTGCCAGAACCGATTGGAGCTGGACATTGGAGCTGTAATCAGTCATGCTACCTAGACTAATCTCTCTGTGTTTTCACTTGCATGGAGGTCTAACGGGAGGAACTTCTACCTTTACTCCCACCAGTCTAACTCAAGTACATCTCAAGTACTCTAATCAACATCTCAGATTCATCAATGCGGATGGCCTGAGTCAAGGCAGTGTCTCACAGCCTCGCCAGTTATTCCAGGAAACATTTTTTTGGGAGCCCTACACTGAATGTGGAACCTGCTCACAGTGTTTCCTCCATCTCGCTGTTGTCTGATACGTTATCCCTTGATAGGATCTCTCTTCCTGGCAGTCATACAGAGAGGATTGGGAAGCTGTTGGCAGGTATGTGGGGTTAGAGATGGGGCAGAGATGTAAGATGTGAAAGGGATTGCTTGGTACCTGATTCTACATTATTCATAGTCTGAAACATCTGTGACTCTTTGATTCCTCTAAGACTTCTGTGATCTCTCTGATGTGCTGCTGTTTGGCCTCCAACAAACCTTGAAGTTCCATTAACTGAAATATTATGTGTATGAATGCAATGAAAGACCTGCTGTTCTAAGGACGGCTAATCATGCCTTTCACTGTAGGGTGACTCCGGTGGCCCTCTAAAGCGTCTAGTTAGTTTATTCACCAGTCATGCATCGTGATGAATGCAGCAGGCGCTCAATGTTGTTTTTTAAGATGGATATGAAGGTTGCTCCTTTGCACATGTGTCCTGCTGGGCTGGAACAGGAGTCTATCTGAATTTTGGGGCTCTAACTATTAATGATTCTGTCACGCAACAGTTTAGGATTCAAGAATTGGCTTGTGGTACTGTCCTTCTCTGTAAAAGAGAAATGAGAGTGTTTGTGGTTCATGGTATGTCAGTTAAACTCTCCTAGTTCAACTAAGGTTTCCATCCGATTGCATTCATTCCATTCTAATAATATTTGAGGAATAGGGTCATCCAAAGTCAAAGGAATTTAGTCTAATGTTCCAGTAAATGCATTTTTGTGATGATCCATAAATTGTGCAATCATGATATGAATTATTGTTCTATGATTTTGCAAACAAGCTAATGATTCAAACACCGTTACGTACTGCCGGACTCCAAGCCCTGAGAGATCCTGGCAAGCCTGATTACTGGAGGCTCTTTCACCAGTCAAGCTGAATATCATGTCTAGAATGTGCAAGGCTAGTCATTTATTAATCATATTCATTCAGAGGGCATCTGCTCGGTTACTGCGCTATATAAGGCCACTTAGAGTCGTGATGCTAGTCTCCACCTCGGCAGGTGCTGAAACATGGTAGCATGTTATGTGGTTGTGATAGAGACTTAAAGATACTCGAGTGGATTTCAGAAGGTACATCGAGTATCATGGACGTGTGTGTGTATATATACCGGGGTTGGACAATGAAACTGAAACACCTGCCATTTTAGTGTGGGAGGTCTCATGGCTAAATTGGACCAGCCTCGTGGCCAATCTTCATTAACTGCACATTGCACCAGTAAGAGCAGAGTGTGAAGGTTCAGTTAGCAGGTAAGAGCACAGTTCTGCTCAAAATACTGCAATGCACACAGCATTATGGGACATACCAGAGTTCAAAAGAGGACAGATTGTTGGTGCACGTCTTGCTGGCGCATCTGTGACCAAGACAGCAAGTCTTTGTGATGTATCAAGAGCCACGGTATCCAGGGTAATGTCAGCATACCACCAAGAAGACGAACCTCCACCAGCATCACGTAGTGACCTGGCCACTATCCTGCAAGAAGAATGGCTTAAACTCCCTCTGACCACTGTGCAGGACGCAGTATATGTCATTCCCAAGACCAACTGACGCTGTATTGGCCGCAAAAGGAGGCCCTATACCATACTAATAAATGATTGTGGTCTAAAACCAGGTGTTTCAGTTTCATTGTCCAACCCCTGTATATGTATATATACAGCTCCTGGAAAAATTTAATAGACCACCATGATCGGTTCCTCTAGGTGTACAGGTTCTGGGTTTGTGTTGGACCAGAATTCCTCAGTTCTGTTTGATTCTCTACACTACTGGAACCATGTCTCCCAAACTCCAGATCAGATATTGTATTAGATCTGTGTATTTAGAAAATCACAAATGACCTCCAGAAGCCTGTTTTTAGAACCATGCTCGCTGTGCGTTTCACCCCAGCCACCGCTCGCCAGTCTCTCTGTAGGTCACCTGAGGTCATCTTACGGTGGGTAAGGGACACTGGAATGAGGTGGCGGTCATCACGGTCAGTAGAGAGTGTGTTTGGCCCTCTGCCAGTCTGTAGCTGTGTGGTCCTGTGTGTTTGCTGCTGGACCTTGTTCTTATGAACCAGACGCTCACTGTATCTGCCAGTAAAGGAGAACCCAACCTTCGATTCCTCACTAAGAACCTGCTGTACATGTGGAGATGCTGATTTAGGAAGAAACTGAAGTGGTCCCTTATTTATTTCCAGAGCTGTATAGGTATGTGACATTTGACTATTCAGCATAAATCCATTTGGTAAACATATTAGGCTACGATCTAGATATTAGTCACCTGGATCAGCCAGGTTTAAATGTGGTCAACAATATAAATACAGAGGAACATAGGAACACCTACTCATTACTCCTTCATGCAATCTAATCATCCAGCTGTATCGCTGCAGTCCCATGCATGAAATAATGCAGGTTTGGGCAAACAGTCTCAGGTACACATCAGCCATCAGTATCAGAATGTTGGAACAATGTGAACGCAGTGATCTGTCCTTAGCTTGATTCTTGTTAACTGCTGATTCATGCACAACAGCTTGTTGCTGATGAGAGGGGTCAGCAGAGAATGGACAGACTCCTTCGAGCTTTCAGAAAGGCTGTGGTCACTCAGACAAACACTCTGTACAACTGTGGTGAACAGAAAGGCATCAGAACGCACAACAGGCTGATGGATAGGCTACAGCGGCAGAGAACCATGGCAGGTTCCACTTCTTTCAGCCAAGGATAGAAAACTGAGGCTGCAGCGCACACGGTCACCAAAACTGAACTGTGGAAGAAAAAGAAAAAACATGCCTCGTATGATGAATCACCGTTTCTTCTGAGTCACAGGTCTGGACTTAGTGCCAACAGCATGAACCCAATCTGTCAATCTGTGCCAACAGTTCAGGTGGCCTTCTTCTAATGCATACTGCCAGTATGAACATGCCAGCGAGTTCAGTCTTGAGGGACCGAATCTGAACCTAGTAGAACCTCTTTAGGCTGTGGTAGAAGCAGAGATTTGCAGTGTGACAGCGCTCCTGAGCCTGCAGGAACTGCACGATGCAACATGTCAACATGCGCAAGAATCTCATGGGAATTGTACCCGGATCTTGTGCAATCAATGTCATGAAGAAATGAGGAAGTTTGAGAGCAAAGGCCTCCAAGCAGTGTGAGTACAGCGTTCCTAATAAAGTGCTGGGTAAGTGTAAATATGCTGTTCGACAAAACCAGTCGGAATCGACCAATGCATGCCGTACCCTGGAGGTAACTTCAGTTTGTCTTACTCATCAAATGGCATATAGCACATTTACCAAGGGTTTTATTACCAATCAGCTTACATACGTTGTGGTTAACTAGGATTCTGTTATGTATTAATTATGCAAATGTTCAAAACCATTTCTGACACTAATCTGGTAAACCGCCATATTGCATCAGCGCTAGTATTTTTTACCGCATAGCGCAGTGGTAGCATGCGGGGTCCTCACTCCAAAGGTCGGGGGTTCGATCCCCTCCTAAACCAAAATAAAAAAAAAAAACACGTTCCCGAAAAGAGTTCACACCTAGTTTCACGTGCATCCACATCCAGGAAGTCCGTTTGCCAATGGTGAAGAGTCGAGCTGTACCTCGAGCCCTTCGTGCTTCAAGTACAGCTCGTCTCGAACCGCCATCCCTGAGGACTCATGGAAGACAAGCGTCCAGACTCTTCTCTGTCCTGGCTCCCAGATGGTGGAGTGAACTCCCACTGGGTGTCAGAACAGCAGAGTCTCTCGCGGTCTTCAAACGCAGACTGAAGACCCATCTCTTCGTAATGCACTTAAGTGAGTGAGCTCTAGTAGAGGTGTAAATTGTGTGTATTGTGTTGCACTTATAATGACCTTTTCTACTCTATAGGAATGAGCACTGGGCTGGGGTTGCCAGGTAATGCTTTACTTGCCCTATGTCTGTGTATTAATGTCTAGGTATCAGCACTGACCCCCTGTTTGGGCAGTGTCTGAGCTCGTGGTGAGTTTTAGGCTCTAAACTTCCTACTAGCTGGAATATTATCCAACGGAACACTAAGCACTGTTGTAAGTTGCTCTGTATAAGAGCGTCTGCTAAATACCTTAAATGTAAATGTAATGGCAAGGAGCGACAGAACAAAATACCACTGTGTGCTGCAGTTTATTATCAAAAACTTTATTTATCAAACAAAAAGAATGCACAATTGAAATAACATTTCTATATAAAAAAGGACCATTAGACTGTTCTACAGTGCATTACAAAACCAGCAATTGTATACAACGTCGTGGGTAGAAACAGCCAAGGGGGTGTTCTCACTTTAGACGGTGTGCAGTGTTCGCCCCTCCCTTCACATGGCAACAAAATGTACACTTAATATTTCAGTGACTACTCTAATTTGGTTAACAATGCTAAAATTGGACCATTTAAGGATGAAGTCAAAATACATATAAGAAGATGCCGTCTTCTCACCTCATTACCTCAGTCAGACAGAATCAAATTCAGGATAAATAAGAGTATAAAGAGCCCGCGTCACAGTATTGGCATTGTGGTTGAAGTCGTGTCTTGCTAATGTAGGCCTTGTACAAGCCACTAGCGGGGTGAGCTGTTTTCCCCCAGTCGAAGAGTCCAAATTTGGGGAACTGTGTGAAATCTCACCCCAGCAGCTAGAACATGCTTTCAGGATCGCTGATCCAACTAGACACGTTACGGAAAATCCTCCATTCTTGCATCCACAAACTAGGCTAGTTATTAGTGGGACCCAAATCCTCCACTGGATTCCAGTGCTCACTGCCTGGATACCATTTATCTGGCTAAGCATGTTAAGACTCAAAACAGTGACAGTTCTGTGCTCCGCCCACAAACGTGATCTTCCATGGTAACTGATGCTCGATTAGACAGGCTTTACAGAACGCCAGCTGAAATTCCATTCAACCTAATGAGAAATCGCAGGTTTTGTGAACATGCCTACATTTAGAGTGCGATATATTCAATTTCAAATTGATTTTATTATAATTTATTTTTAGTTATTAACTAAGTAACTAGTTTTAGTTATTTTAAAATTATTTTTTTAGTTAGTAACTTAGTTAATATTTTTAATTATTTTGTATGAGTTTCATCGGATGCAGCAACAGCTACGCCCCTGACTAAATCAACACCCAGCATTATCTTCTGTATGTTGTTAGAACTGCACTGGAGTCGGAGCCTGGCTGTGTTTCGTTATACCGTACGGTCCTGTGTTGGTATAATGGCGATGTGAATTGAATTGTGTGAGGTATCTTTTTTTGAGAGGTAAAGATTTCCATCTTCGTTTCTCTTTAACTGTGTTACAGACTCGCTTTACTTATTGACATAGCTCAAGGCAGCAACTCACGGTTTCAGTTTGAATAGAAAAAAAACAACCCTCCAGCTGTGCTACAGTAGCTAGCTGTTCAGGCTACAGGCTTAGCTAGCTTGTAATGCTAACATGGCTGTAGTTGGGTAACTTTTTGATTAGCATGTACCGTGTATAAACGTTTCCGAAAGCATTACGTCTTACCCTGTGGTCACACTAACAGGTATCAAGAGACCAGCCATTTCCTATCATAGTATACGATGTGTGATACGACTAACTGTAAGAAATCGAGTTAGGACCTTCTCAGTTTTATGCAAATACATCAGGATGCGGTGAGGTGATATAACCGCTGTTTCTTCCTTTCCAATTCTGAAGGATGAAGCAAAGAAGAAAGTAGCAGATGTTGTTGGTGTCTATTGTGAGTAGGTTGCTTACGGGCTAGTTAGGTTAGCCAGTATGCTAACTGGTCAGCTAGCAGTAAGGTTTCCATACCAAGTTGTTCAATGCATTTGTTTCTTTGTCAGAAGTTGGACCATGTACACACACACACGCGACAACACGGGTGGGCCTGAACGCACCCACAAAAATGACTGTGGGGCCATGTTAGCTACTTGTCGCCGGCTAGAGTGACTGTACAGCTAGTTGGCTAATCTTTAGCTGACTTAATTCTAGCTGCATGTTCTGTCTAAGGACAGAACAGTTTTTAAATGGCTCAATCAGGTCATGTTTGGGATTTCCGATTGTCAACTGTTGTGTCTGACCAATTAGGGACAGCAATTTGAGGGACATTGACCACTACGGTTCTTTTAGAGCAACTTTTGTTTTGCTTAATGACGAAGTATCACTTTTTAGTGGAGAGAATTAAAATTATAAAGCAGTTATCAGAAGTTATGAGTTCTAACACGGTGGTAAGAAGATGGCACTGGGAAGATAGCACTGTGAAGATAGCACTGTGAAGATAGCACTGTGCTTTGCAATTGAAAATGCTTCACCTTTTACATATTTAGGTAGTACAGCCTTTTCCTTCTTCTAAGCTGCTTGGCTGATGCTCATTTTCCACATGACTGGCTATCCGTCATAAATGGCTCCAATCATAGTTTGAGTATCCAAGTTATTAAACCAAGGGAACCATAGTTGTGTTTGTCAGCTATTCGATCACTTTCATCCTTAAAAAAAAAACACGATCAAATTCCACATCTTGTCATTCGGAGCAGTAGACTTTTTTACCCCTTCATATAAATATCATTTGAAATTAATAACCCATTTAAAATGTAGGGATTTCACAGTAACCGAGTTCTCATTAGGTGTAATGGTAATTTCCCCTGTGCTCCCAGCTTATCCAACCTAAGTAAAGTAATTATGAAAGAATGCAGAGCATGCATATGCCAATTGAAAAAAAAACAACACCACCACTGTGAATAAAAAGAAAACAGGCATCATAAGACACACAATGTCGGGCATACGAAACTCTTGAGCTTGAGGCCAAGAGTAATGACATTCCAGGATACATACTGTAACTGAGCCTCCAGCGACAAACTAGGTTAGGTTAAACCGGGTTGCCAAACCTATCTGGCCAGAGGAACCGCCTGGGCACTGTATGGGGATTCAGACACTTCTTGGAAAATTGCTCACTTTTTAATGGGTCTAATAAACCAAATGATCACACTGTCTTCATAACTTATTAAGAGAGGAACACTCGAAACAATATATTAAATTTCCTGGTAGAAACCCCGCCCACCCTTCACCACCCTCCACCCACACCCAAAAACTTTCCAAAACCACACCCCCGTAACCCAAAACCCCCAAAAGCATTTACCTACCATCTTCCCTTCAATTGCTCTATGGTACTGTACAATTAAAAAACAGCCTATGTTCTTGTCTTGCTACAGTGATGGTTTGTCCTTGGTAAAGTACACTCAGACAGCGTACCAGAAAAATATCGGACATGGGGCCAGGCCTCTTGATCTTTCTGGGCAGAAGGAATGACTGAATCTATTCTTTTTTTATGTGTGTGTGTCTTGCTAGTTTAGGCAAGTGCAGTTTCGGAAAAAGAGATGTTCTTTCACACTGCATAAATAAATAAAGTACCAAGAGAGGAAAGAAAAAAGAGGGGAAAAAAAATATAGGCACATACAAACGTTTCTTTGTTTCTCTCCTTCATGTATAAAAAACGATTTTAAGGGCAAATGGAAAAGAAAAGCCTAGGAGGAGAAAGACAAAGAGAACATGCTGACTCCGTAGTATTCACTCTTTACGTGATCGGAACTCCCCGTCGCGCCTTTTCACGCAAAAACTGGTGGTAAGGTTTCCTGTGCTCTCGCCCTCCGTCGCTGTCGTTCATTGCTCCCTCTCTCCTTCCTCGTCTAGAAGAAGTCTTGGAAAAAAAGCACAGAAACTCCCAATATTTTGGCGGGGACGAAGTCAGAGAACGTGCCTCCCGATTCTTTCAACACCACAGGGTCTTCTTCTACCCCCACCCTCCACCTCCACCCCAGCTTCCAATGGTTATAGGCTTCAGGTTATAAGTATTCATTACTAGGAAACAGCACAAAGTGATCATGAGAGCTACAAGCTGCTTTTTTTCCAGATTTTTTTTTTACGTTCCTCAAAAATAGTTGCAGCTTTTTACTGAATCGGTTGATGTAAAAATATACAATATAATAAATGTACATCATTTATGCATCGTTTTTCTTTTCACAGTAAAATGACCTCTCTGTAACTGTGAGATCGGAAACCAAAAAACGAGGTATATTCGCAAACGAAATGGATTCTTTCACTTTAGCCAGAAGATATGGTCTCCCAAAGGGTCCAAAGGGTCTTCTCACTTCACTCCCAATTAAGGACTGTTGAGCGCTGATGCAAACATGTAGGCAGACGAACGAACGTGACACTTGGCTTCACACACAGAGTGACCTGTGTTGAGCATTCTTGGCAGACAGAAATCGGCATGATGTCCGTAAGAAGAGATGTCCTTAGGAGTCTGATATTTTTACCGAAGGCCAAGTAAGTGGTGACCTTAGCGGTGGGCTGGGCAGGTCAGGAGAGAGGGAACATTAGAGCAACAGAGAAATGGACCTGAGCAAAGAGGGGGGTGGTGATGGAAGAGAGTGTGAAGGACTTGTTTCCTACTCAGAACCTGGAGATCAGTCTTCTTCAGCTTCCGTTCAACAGAGATGCTGGTGGAGAGAGACGGTGAGAGTGATAACAGCTCCGCCCACCAATCCAAAACAAAACGCCGAAAAGATCCAGACAGTGACGGTGAAGGAAACATCTCAAGGTGGCCTTTTTTAATGGATGGACGTTGATTAAAAAAAAACAAAAACACACAAAGCAAAAAACACTGAGTCCTTCCCCTTTTCTGTCTCCTTGACGGATTTTGCCGATGACTGGGAAAATGACGGCGAAGGAAACATTTCGCAGAGAGGAACTCCAAATGGAGGTCAATGTAAAAACCAAGCAGACGAAACAAAACGAACAAAACAGCGCGCTGCCTCCTGCAAGTCTGTTGTGTGATTTCCCCTTTTGACGGTCTCATCGCAGGGTTTTGCCGATGAACGCATGAGTGCAGGGTGGAACCAAGGACAGAGCAAAGGAACGTGGGACACTGGAGAGTCTGAAAGGCCTCTGGCCCAGTTTGAAGTGTCTCGCTCCTCTGCCCGAACTTGTGGGTTCAGGACGCAGGCAGTCCGTCCTGGACGTTAAAAGGCCGAGCCGGTGATGGCGTTCAGTTGCTTCATCAGCCCCTCCAGACTGGCCATCTGTTCACTCAGATCGTCCTGTTCATATACCTGCAAAAAAAATATCATCTGTTAAACTTATGAATCAAGGACAAAAACATTTATAGAACTCTTTATCAAAGATCAAACATTGTTTTTCTCATATGCAGAGAAGCATTAGACCCAATACACATATACGGACATAGAGCCATGTTTCCAAAATGTGGTAATGCATGTAAATAGCACAGAATGCAGTTATGTACAAATCATTAAACTCCATAAAGATAAAAAATCAAGAGTTCAAACTGAGAAATTGTAATTGTTTTAGTACAGGATCGTGTCTGTGAGCGTTTGGGAACTGAGGAGGACAGTTGCTGTGGTTTTGAAAGTCGAATGTTTCATATTCATTCCTGCTTGACACGGTATTTCAGCGGTCCCAGGAGCCATCATGTGATAATACGTGCAGATGTCAACATACGCCAATGCCTCCCCCAGTACCATCACAAATGCTGGCTTTCCACCTGTGTGCTCACAACAAGCTGTGTGGTCAAAGACCAGAAGACACTCTCCACTTCTCCTCAGTCCATCTTCAGTGATCAAGGATCCAGAGAAGGCGCCAGCGTCTAACCTGAAGTTGTAAAGCACCAACACACTTCACAGACAGACCAGAGGGCATCCCATAATATTGGCCGGCCTTGTTTCTCACGCACAGAGATTCCACCAGATACGTGGAATCTTTTAATGATATCGAGCTTAGATAAAGATTACAGTAACAAGCCTGGGATGCTCTTTTTTTACTAAACAGAGCATGTCTATATTCGCTGCCCAGCTGCTGGTATCTGGATAGCAGAAGAAGAACCTGACTGGGGCCCTTGGTTTGATTACATAGACTCACACTGGCAAAAACAGATTTGAGCCATTTATCTGGATCACTTGTCTGCTTCTCAGGAGCTACAGGACAATAAAGTTGATCAACACTAAATACCACAAACATGACCTATTCTGAGGGTCTTGACCTTGAACTAATGTTACCCCCACATGGTTTGCTTTTACAGTGAAGCTAAACTCAAACAGTGCAGTGAAAATTGAACGCTTTAGTATTCAAGATGTTCCCCACCAAGTCAGAATATTCTCCGACACACTGAAAGAGACATTAATTACAAAAACTCTGAGATGAAATGCATATGCATTCCAGCAAACTGGATATATATTTATACAGATGCTCTACAAAAGAATCCATGCATGGCTAAAGAGATGGCACAGATACATTTCTGTCCATTCTGCCACTGGCATGGAAAACTCCTAGGCATGCGTATAAGATTGACCTTCACTTTATTTCACATCATGCCAACAGCATCAATAACATAACTGCTTTCACAGGCCCGATGCCTATGGTAGTCAATTAGTGTACCCGTTTGCCACTGAGTGCTTCGAAAGCGACAGCTGGTATTAAACGTTGCTCTCTGCTGACTGTACGTCTTTTAAACACGCCTGGTTACAATGCTCAGAAATGTCAATCAATTGGAAAAAGTTTGTTAAGAGCTTTATGCCCCAGTGACACACATTCCCCAACTCCATACTTCCACGCAAACACTCACACAGGGTTTTAATCAGGGTTCCTTTCAGTTTGAAACTGACTACTGCCACAGAACATTTCTGCCTGACCCCACGGCATTTCGTTCTGTAAACCAGATCTAGTCCAACAGAGTTCTCTCAACCTAGTTATAGCAGGACAGAATTGTTTTAGTCCAACCTAAAGCACTAAACTGCTCTTATACATACATATATATGCATATAGATAAGCTTATACGATGTGTATATATTAATTACTGCGGCTTTTTATGGAAATAATACTGTACTTGCACTTTTTAGATGCTAACTGCATTTCATTGGCTCTGTACCTGTACTCTACACAATGACAATAAAGTAATCTAATCTAATCTAATCTAATCTAAATTCTGTCCAACATTAACTGTATGAACTGTAGCCTGACAAAACAGTGTCCAAACCCAACTACAACCCAACAAAATCTAAAAGTAGCCTGAAAAAAATGATGAAACCCTAACCCTAAAAACGTCTCCAAACCAACCTCAGCCCAACAGAATTCTGTTCAAAACCAACCTCAGCCCAAAAAAGTTCTGTCCCGAACCGACCACAGCCCAACAGAATTCTGTTCAAAGCCAACCTCAGCCCAAGAAGGTTCTGTCCAGAACTGACCACAGCCCAAGAGAATTCTGTTCAAAGCCAACCTCAGCCCAAAACCGATCTGTCCAAAACCGACCAAAGCCCAAGAGAATTCTGTTCAAAACCAACCTCAGCCCAAAAAAGTTCTGTCCAGAACCGACCACAGCCCAAGAGAATTCTGTTCAAAGCCAACCTCAGCCCAAGAAGGTTCTGTCCAGAACCGACCACAGCCCAAGAGAATTCTGTTCAAAGCCAACCTCAGCCCAAAAAAGTTCTGTCCAGAACCAACCACAGCCCAACAAAGTTCTGTCCAGAACCGACCACAGCCCAAGAGAATTCTGTTCAAAACCAACTTCAGCCCAAAAAGGTTCTGTCCAGAACTGACCACAGCCCAACAGTTTTGTCCAAAATCAATCCAGAGAAGTTTGCTCCAAAACAAACCACAACCAAACAAAGTTCTGTCTAAACCCGAAAGAGCCTGATGCCACTGTCCGAACCCGACTGTATCCTAAAGAATTTCTCTCCAGACTCAACAAGATGCTCATGTTAACCAACGCATGGTCCTGCAGTGTCCTGACAAATATTCCAAGCTCTACACCCAGATGGAGGTTTAGGAACTACGTCATAAACGTCCCTGCTGTATTTCTAAGAGAATGCAGTGCTCCGTCAAGCTGTGTGGCTTAAATGAGCTCAGAATAGGCTCTCCATCTTCCTCCTCTGTCTGCACAGGGAACAATTGATTTCACCATTCCAAACTTGCTCTTAAGAGAGTGCACTGGAGGTAAATGTTGTCAAGAGCAGCACATTTGAAAAAGAAGTCTGTGTAATGGCTTTGAGGGCTGCAAAATGACTTTAATAGGGCTGGACTTGGTTTCTCATAATTCATGTACGACTGGTTATGCTTTACTCACTCCGCTCACTCTTGTAAAGAAGCTGAACCTCAGCAGAGAACAAATAGGGGCGAGAGAAAAAAGAAACGGGTACAAGCAAATGGTGGGATCATTTGGTGCCTTCCAAAGGTTTGCCAAGGCTTGTGATCAGATATTTATGATGACGTGACAGTCTGGAGAAACGTGAAAAACTATAGGAACCCTAATGCTGCGTAACATTGGCAAAATACCAATACTGCAGGTCCAGTATTCAAGTCAGGTAGTTTTACTCTCAGTACTTCAGTATGCACAAGACACACGGAGGACTGAGTTTCGTTACTCTCACCAGCAGAATTACGATGCAGGGTTAAGGTGGTATGACAGTGGCAGTATAAACTGTAGTGCAGGGTGAATAGCATTAAGGCTGTTTAAGTGATGAGTGCAGACCAGCTCACAGTCCCAGTTCGGTGTTAAGGGGGCGTTAAGTGGGAACACAGGGATATAATCTTAAAGGCTGTTAAAGGTGTGAGCATCCCAGTTCAGTATCGATGGGGTGTTCAGGGTGTTGCGTTTGGAGCAGAAGTGGGAGGGGGTAGAGCAGGGAGAGAGTTAAGCATCCTGACAGCCTGGTGGATGGAGCTGTCCCTCAGTCTGCTGGTGCTCTGCCCCAGACTCCGCAGTCTCCTCCCTGATGGCAGCAGATTGAAAAAGCTGCGTAGCGGGTGGGGGGGATATTACTGTACTACGAGTCGATAAGGTGCCACGACCGGCCTGCATCACTTATTACCCAGGTCCTTAATATGGAAAGACTTTAGAATAAGAGCCAATCAATACATCTGGTAAAGAATTAGCATTCCACCAACTTTGCTTAAGTCGTTTAGAGTGGTTTGGGGTGAAACGGCCTGAGAAACATACAGACTGAGAATTGTTCACAATGGTGCTGATAGGAACCAGACGTCCTATATACCACCTGAGACATTGCTTCATGCTTGGTTTGAGGTTTTAGCCTAAAAAAAAAAAAGTCATGGGTGAAGGTATAAAATTCGCCCCCTCCCCAAAAGTCCCCCCCAACCCCCATCCCTTTTAAGCTCTATTTTACCAACCTCAGTAAATATACTGTCTATATTTGTGTTGTAGTCATCATGACTCCTGGTTCCTATCAGCACCACTGTAAAGAAACCAGCATCTGCAAGTTTCCCTTCACTTCAGCACATCACATCAAGCCACCTTAAATGCCTTTGCTTGCGTCTTCACGATGGCATGTAAACCCATTTAATGGTTATTCAAAGTTATGCAGTTGTTATCCAGAGTCTGAATTGTTAACCACTTAGTGCTACTGTGATTGCTTAGAGGACGTAGTTGCATGTTGCAGCTTCTATTAGTGTTACATAGGCCAATATCACAATATAGCTACAGTGACAATCACCACATCGCTGTTTTCCCCTTCACCTGTGAAAGCCGAGCATTAGTGAGCACGGACTCACTCTACTGATGCATTCTCCTGATCAAAAAAAAAATAGGCTCCTCTCTCCAGAAGGATCCGGCGGTGAGAATGGCAGATATGAGTGTATTAAGTGTCTGATGGGTGTCAGCGTGTTTATCTGGAGACTCTTATTTCCCGACTTCATCCGTGATGTGAGAAAGGCCAGACCAATTATACAGATGTGTGAGATGGGGAGACGTCGGCTGACCTTTAGGGCCCGCAATCTTTTCCTCTACCCCCTCTGTCGTTTTCTCATTACTCTCTCTCTCTCACTCTGTTTCTGTGAAAGTTGGAAGTGGCCTACGTCAGTGGCTGTACTCATGCTGTGCCGTCTCGTACTGCACTATTAATGTGATAGTTCCGCTTGCAATCCCAATGAGGGGGTGCTGCGTGAAGGGACCCCAGAAGTGAACTCGGAGTGGTCTTATGTTACTTCCCTGGGACAAAAAAGTGGGGTTTTTTGAGAAAAACGATCCGTGACCACCTTATATTAGACTCCTATTAGACTCCTCCCTCTGGGATAAACTGTACCCAGCACTAATACATGATGTAACCTCACAATCTGTGTAATGGGGCTATTTATAGACCCCTGTCTATTCTGTATTCAGGATGGTTCACACTGTCACCATGTTGGCAGCCAACTTCAGCCAGTGAGATGTGTTCATCAGTCCAGCAGCTCCAACAGGAGGTTTAGGGTATTTCTTAGGGATCATGTTTGAAGGAAGCATGACTGCATTCATTTAGGTCAGCTGATTAGAATTTGCCATCTTCTTTTTTGTCCTGATGTAATGTTACCTGTAGCACCATTTAAGGCGGAATGGAAAATTCAAAGAAGCTGGTGACTAATAAGCTCGACTACCATTCAAAAGTTAAGACCAGGCTAGTCTATGTTTAGCCTTAATGCTTTGTTTTACAATGAAAGTGAAGACATCAAACTATAAAACAGCACTCATGGAACTATGCAGTCCACCTTAAAAACCTACATAATTGAACTTTACAGGGGGATAGAACAGCAATGGAGGTTTATATAACAAGATATTTTTCTAAGCAAGTTTGGATGATTTCTTTCGGTCTGTTCATCATAAGGGGAAAGGGGAAATAGAGCTTTGTGCAACCACATATACGATATATTAAAGATGAAGGGCATGGCAGAAATATAATACTGCGACCACTGTAGAGCCTTTAAGATACCAAACACTTTAAGATGGTGGTTGGTGTGGCTCAGTGGATAACACCACTACCCACCAGGGAGCTACCTCTCCATCTGGGAGATGGGGCTTCGATTCCCAGTCTGGGTGACTATGCTGTGCCACACCGATAAGAGTAACTGGGCAAGACTCCTAACACTACATTGGCCTACCTGTAATATGAATACCCTAGTAAGTTGCTGGATAAGAGCTATATGCCATAATGTAAATAACAAACAACATCCATTTAGTTGGGTGTGTCTAAACAGTACTGGCTGAAATACATGTCTGCAGAATCTTACACTGTGGAACTATATAAACTATACATATAAGCATATATGGATATATGGTTGGCAGTGGATGGTAGGTAGTGTTGAGGTCTAGAGTCTGGAGACTGCATTTAAAATGTGCTCATGGCGTTTCGTCTTTTTTGGGGGTCACTTTAGGTCATTACTTGGTCTTTATTCACTCACAGGGTTGTGGTTGCAGTGGCAATGATAAGCAATATTACAGCACAGTCTGGGTTGCTGTTTGCCCACCAAAATGGCGATCTGGTCTACTTATTAACCCAATCATATACTATTGATACTGCCTGAACCTACAAGAGTAAATACATAAGTAAATCAGTAAATCAATAAATGAATATAGTATGGACACAGTGGACACACCAAGCACTGAAATTTATCGAGATCATAATAGATAGATAGATAGATAGATAGATAGATAGATAGATAGATAGATAGATAGATACTTTATTGATCCCAGAGGGAAATTCAAGAATTCATATTCATATACAGTTATCTAGGCCATCTTTTATTACTGTTTCTGGAAACTTCTGTTTTATCAGTTACTTCCTCTGGCTTCGTTTTTCTTATGCAAGTGGATTCTCTTATATGGCTGAAACTAAATATATACTATAAATATACTTCTGCACAATCCTCTATATTATATATACGTCCTGCCATTAACCACCCAGCAACACGCACTGAAACTCTTATTCTCACAGAGCTTTATTAAGTCTAATAAAGCAAACAGAGCAAAGTTCCATTAAGTTAAGCTGTAAAACTGAAGAAAATATAGCCATAAATTACATACAAAAGCCAACACTGGCTTATTCACGCTGCAGTAATGGTCTCCACAGCCCTGCATTGGTAGTAGTAGGAACGTGTGATCTGGTAATAAGTATCACGGTTATTAGGGAACTTCCTGGAGAACCCCTGCGGAGATGAAAAGCCGGGATGTGACGTTTAAAGCCTGGCTCAAAGGTTTTAATGGCGAAACGCACAAGTTGGAACATGACAGCTCCTCATCTTGTGTTTCATCTCGGAGGATTGTCACAATTAATGATTCTCCACTGCAAGAACCAATTGCAATTACTGGAAACAACTTCTTTTCAGAGTCAGAGGGCAGTTTTAGTGGGGAGACAAGCTGCTAATGATCATGCTCTTATGTTTTATTGAATAGCTTGTTCTGTAGAAGACTAGTCTTTGAAGGTGTGCGCACACGTGTGCTGTCAACTCACGCTTGCCGGGTCTTCGGGTGCTTTCTGGCCCTCCTCTGCCGTTTCGGGGGCGGTCGGGACTGAAACGGGCAGTAACGGTGATCTGGCTTTTCCAGCCTGTCCTAAAGACGCTGTTTTGACCTGGGGTTTAGGAAGACTTCCACCTGCAGACACAGAGAGAGCACCAGCATGAGATTAGTAGGATTTGATTGACATGTGACACAGAAGGACACATGTAAGTCATCTTCCTTTCCTGTACGGACCCCCGTACCTTGTGGGACCACCTTGCGTTTAAGTTTTCAGTAATTTAAAATCAATATTTTGCATATAACTGCTGTAGTGAATGCAGAAATGATTTTTATCTATAGTTATTTGGGCACATTTTGATTGGTCTACTCATCATGAAATTCTGACACAACCTATCTACAAATCTACAGCTACTGTAATTAATAAGTAATAACAGTTTAACATATATGACATTACCATTTGTTGTTCATAAAGTGCTTATAAGCACTAAATACAATACTGAAATATGCATAATTTAACACAGGTAATATTCTTTGTATAGTGGCCAGGGAGTGGGCATACACTACATGGCCAAAAGTATGTGGACATAGCCATCACACATATATTAGCTTGATGAAAATGAAGCTAGTACAGCAATCAATGTCACACTGTTTCTCCAAAGCAAACTTATCAAACCATGTCGTTATGAAGCTCACTTTGAGTTTTCCAACAAAGTGATGTTATAGAGAGGTTAGGCTGCAAAAAGTAGCGTTTGGGGTGTACTGGGAGAGGTTAGGCTGAGCTAAGAGGGGTTTGGTTAAACTGGGAGAGGTTAGGTTATGCTACAAGGGGTTATGGTTGTGCTGGAAGGGGTTAGATTGAACTAGGAGGGGTTTTGGTAGTACTGGGAGAGGTTAGGCTGTACTATGGGCGTACACTACATGGCCAAAAGTATGTGGACATAGCCATCACACATATATTAGCTTGATGAAAATGAAGCTAGTCCAGCAATCAATGTCACACTGTTTCTCCAGACCAAACTTATCAAACCATGTCGTTATGAAGCTCGCTTTGAGTTTTCCCTGAAGTTGGAAGCATGTAACTGTCTACATTTACATTTACGGCATTTAGCTGACACTCTTATCCAGAGCGACTTACAAGGTTAATCATATTACAGGTAGGCCAGTGTAGTGTTAGGAGTCTTGCCCAATGACTCTTATTGGTGTAGCACAGCATAGTCACCCAGACCGGGATTCGAACCCCAGTCTCCCGCATGCAGTGGTGGCTCCCTCGCGGGCAGTGGTGTTATCCGCTGAGCTACACCAACTAGAAGCTCTAGAATGTCTTTGTGTGCTGTAGCATCACTGGAACTCAAACCCTGAGAAACGACATTACCCTCCTTGAACTTTACTGCCGGTAAGAGTAGGTAGGTAGGCGTTCTCCAGGCGTCTACCGAAAGCAAAAGTTTCTATTGCTTCAGAATCAAATGGCAGCATGCTCTACACCTCTTCAGCCAACACTTGGCATAGCGCATAGTGAGTAAAAGCTAGGCCAAAGAGGAAAAATATACCAACACAGACATAAAGCTCGAGTAAAGCAATCCAGCTAAACGCAGGGCTTCCAAACACTCCTCAGGAGTCAGCTAGCAGTGGTAGTCCCAAACAGGACCCAGCGAGATGTATTTATCTGGCAACAGGTGAAGGAGGACAGATGGACGATTCCCCGCTAGCCACAAGCAGGCACTCACTCTCTGAGGACGCTGTGTGCATGTGTGTGTAATTGACGGGCAGCAGTGATTGAAGCCAGCAGCAGAGCTCCAGATCTTATCACCACCCCCTCCTTCATCTTAATTAGATACCTGGGCTGGGCATTATCTGCATAATTTAACAGTGGAAATTGCCAGCACCTGCTCCAGGAGAGGGTGGGGGGTTCTGGACTGTAATAGATCAATCCCTCCTACAGGCCGGCCCTTATTAGACCCTGCTGGGGCTGCATCCACATTATCTAACGGCCATCAAGTAACACAGCAAGTATCCGGTTGAAATGGTGGTCAGGTTTTACTGCAAGTCTACAAATAACAAAGAGAGGTTAGAGAGAGGTTAGGCTGCAGAAAGTAGCGTTTGGGGTGTACCGGGAGAGGTTAGGCTGAGCTAAGAGGGGTTTGGTTAAACTTGGAGAGGTTAGGTTATACTACCAGGGGTTATGGTTATACTGGGAGAGGTTAGATTGAACTAGGAGAGGTTTTGGTTGTACTGGGGGAGTTAGGCTGTACTATAAGGGGTTTTGGTTGTACTGGGAGAGGTTAGGTTGTACTAGGAGGGGTTTTGGTTGTACTGGGAGAGGCTAGGCTGTACTATGAGGGGTTTTGGTTGTACTGGGAGAGGCTAGGCTGTACTATGAGGGGTTTTGGTTGTACTGGGAGGGGTTTGATTGTACTAGGAGAGGTTTTGGTTGTACTGGGAGAGGTTAGGCTGTACTATGAGGGGTTTTGGTTGTACTGGGAGAGGCTAGGCTGTACTATGAGGGGTTTTGGTTGTACTGGGAGAGGCTAGGCTGTACTATGAGGGGGTTTGGTTGTACTGGCAGAGGCTGGGCTGTACTATGAGGGGTTTTGGTTGTACTGGGAGAGGCTAGGCTGTACTATGAGGGGTTTTGGTTGTACTGGGAGAGGCTAGGCTGTACTATGAGAGGTTTTGGTTGTACTGGGAGAGGCTAGGCTGTACTATGAGAGGTTTTGGTTGTACTGGGAGAAGCTAGGCTGTACTATGAGGGGTTTTGGTTGTACTGGGAGAGGTTAGGCTGTACTATGAGGGGTTTTGGTTGTACTGGGAGAAGCTAGGCTGTACTATGAGGGGTTTTGGTTGTACTGGGAGAGGCTAGGCTGTACTATGAGAGGTTTTGGTTGTACTGGGAGAAGCTAGGCTGTACTATGAGGGGTTTTGGTTGTACTGGGAGGGGTTAGGCTGTACTATGAGGGGTTTTGGTTGTACTGGGAGAGGCTAGACTGTACTATGAGAGGTTTTGGTTGTACTGGGAGAGGCTAGGCTGCACTATGAGGGGTTATGGTTGTACTGGCAGAGGCTGGGCTGTACTATAAGGGGTATTTTGGTTGTACTGGGAGAGGCTAGGCTGTAATATGAGGGGTTTTGGTTGTACTGGGAGAGGCTAGGCTGTACTATGAGGGGTTTTGGTTGTACTGGGAGAGGCTAGGCTGTAATATGAGGGGTTTTGGTTGTACTGGAAGGGGTTAGGCTGTACCATGAGAGGTTTTGGTTGTACTGGGAGAGGCTAGGCTGTACTATGAGAGGTTTTGGTTGTACTGGGAGAAGCTAGGCTGTACTATGAGGGGTTTTGGTTGTACTGGGAGAGGCTAGGCTGTACTATGAGGGGTTTTGGTTATACTGGGAGAGGCTAGGCTGTACTATGAGGGGTTTTGGTTGTACTGAGAGAAGCTAGGCTGTACTATGAGGGGTTTTGGTTGTACTGAGAGAGGTTAGGCTGTACTATGAGGGGTTTTGGTTGTACTGGGAGAGGTTAGGCTGTACTATGAGGGGTTTTGGTTGTACTGGGAGAGGCTAGGCTGTAATATTGGGGGTTTTGGTTGTACTGGGAGAGGTTAGGCTGTACTATGAGAGGTTTTGGTTGTACTGGGAGAGGTTAGGCTGTACTATGAGGGGTTTTGGTTGTACTGGGAGAGGCTAGGCTGTACTATGAGGGGTTTTGGTTGTACTGGGAGGGGTTAGGCTGTACTATGAGGGGTTTTGGTTGTACTGGGAGAGGCTAGGCTGTAATATTGGGGGTTTTGGTTGTACTGGGAGAGGTTAGGCTGTACTATGAGAGGTTTTGGTTGTACTGGGAGAGGTTAGGCTGTACTATGAGAGGTTTTGGTTGTACTGGGAGGGGTTAGGCTGTACTATGAGAGGTTTTGGTTGTACTGGGAGGGGTTAGGCTGTAATATGAGGGGTTTTGGTTGTACTGGGAGGGGTTAGGCTGTACTATGAGAGGTTTTGGTTGTACTGGGAGGGGTTAGGCTGTAATATGAGAGGTTTTGGTTGTACTGGGAGAGGTTAGGCTGTACTATGAGAGGTTTTGGTTGTACTGGGAGGGGTTAGGCTGTACTATGAGAGGTTTTGGTTGTACTGGGAGGGGTTAGGCTGTACTATGAGAGGTTTTGGTTGTACTGGGAGGGGTTAGGCTGTACTATGAGAGGTTTTGGTTGTACTGGGAGGGGTTAGGCTGTAATATGAGAGGTTTTGGTTGTACTGGGAGGGGCTAGGCTGTACTATGAGAGGTTTTGGTTGTACTGGGAGGGGTTAGGCTGTAATATTGGGGGTTTTGGTTGTACTGGGAGAGGCTAGGCTGTACTATGAGAGGTTTTGGTTGTACTGGGAGGGGTTAGGCTGTACTATGAGAGGTTTTGGTTGTAATGGGAGGGGTTAGGCTGTAATATGAGGGGTTTTGGTTGTACTGGGAGAGGCTAGGCTGTAATATTGGGGGTTTTGGTTGTACTGGGAGAGGTTAGGCTGTACTATGAGAGGTTTTGGTTGTACTGGGAGGGGTTAGGCTGTACTATGAGAGGTTTTGGTTGTACTGGGAAGGGGTTAGGCTGTACTATGAGGGGTTTTGGTTGTACTGGGAGAGGCTAGGCTGTACTATGAGGGGTTTTGGTTGTACTGGGAGAGAGAAGGCTGTACTATGAGGGGTTTTGGTTGTACTGGGAGAGGCTAGGCTGTACTATGAGGGGTTTTGGTTGTACTGGGAGAGGCTAGGCTGTACTATGAGGGGTTTTGGTTGTACTGGGAGAGAGAAGACTGTAATATGAGGGGTTTTGATTGTACTGGGAGGTGTTAGATTGTACTAGGAGAGGTTTTGATTGTACTGGCAGGTGTTTTGGGGTGAACTGGGAAGGGTTAGGTTTTAGTTGTACTAGGAGAGGTTACATTGTACTAGTTTTGGTTGTACTGGGGGGTTGGGTATACAAGGAGAAGATAAACGTCGCTTTAATTTGCATGACCAATTTCAGATGTGAAAACTGTGGTGGCTTCAAGTCTGCTTAAGGAGGATGATGACACACCTGAGCAAGCGGACAGTGCAGTCATAATTGTGTCACATTTAAAACAAAAGCTTTAGCCCCCTTGGGTCTCTCAGTGGAACACATAGATAGTGCTAATGGAAAGAAGGTATAAAGTACTGCTGCATATGCATGTCGAGTTCAGGGTGGGTTCATCTGCGTCATGTCACTCCTGGTCTAAAAACAACTCCCACTCCAGACCTGATGCTCGCTCTACCATTTACTTACCATACCTTTGTACTGCGATGGTTTAGGGAGCTAAGAGGGCTTTGGTTAAACTGGGAGAGGTTAGGTTATGCTACAAGGGGTTATGGTTGTGCTGGAAGGGGTTAGATTGAACTAGGAGGGGTTTTGGTAGTACTGGGAGAGGTTAGGCTGTACTATGAGGGGTTTTGGTTGTACTAGGAGAGGCTAGGCTGTACTATGAGGGGTTTTGGTTGTACTGGGAGAGGTTAGGCTGTACTATGAGGGGTTTTGGTTTTACTGGGAGAGGTTAGGCTGTACTATGAGAGGTTTTGGTTGTACTGGGAGAGGCTAGGCTGTACTATGAGGGGTTTTGGTTGTACTGGGAGAGGCTAGGCTGTACTATGAGGGGTTTTGGTTGTACTGGGAGAGGCTAGGCTGTACTATGAGGGGTTTTGGTTGTACTGGGAGAGGCTAGGCTGTACTATGAGGGGTTTTGGTTGTACTGGGAGAGGCTAGGCTGTACTATGAGGGGTTTTGGTTGTACTGGGAGAGGCTAGGCTGTACTATGAGGGGTTTTGGTTGTACTAGGAGAGGCTAGGCTGTACTATGAGGGGTTTTGGTTGTACTGGGAGAGGTTAGGCTGTACTATGAGGGGTTTTGGTTGTACTGGGAGAGGTTAGGCTGTACTATGAGGGGTTTTGGTTGTACTGGGAGAGGCAAGGCTGTAACCCAGACCTGGTTGTGAGGTCAGAAGTACCTGCTGTATATAATTCAATAATAGACATCACAGCTAATTGCTGGCGAGAATCAAGACAAGCCTAACTGGCGAGGGTCTTCCGAGAGTGTTTCCTGCTGCTGTTTGGGAGGTGAACAGGACCGTGTGTGTTGCTGAAGCTCCTTTTGAGCGCATGCTGGTGTGTGTCTGCTAGCCAGAGATGTTTAGCAAAGCTGCCAGATTAGCCTAGCCTGAGCCAAGCCATGCCTGAGTCTCTCTGCAGCAATCAGCAGCCATGTCCATCACCTGGAGTGGATGGGCACACTCATACAATTAGCATCTTCCCAACGTCTCAATCAGTCGAGTTTTAACAAGACCATGCAGCAATGCATGCTCACGCTCACCAAATCAAACAGCTACTTCTGCTGATTACATGTAAATGGCACATCATCCGAGCGGCGATGCCGAGTGGCCACTGGACTGAAGAGCATGTTATCTCTTATCTGTTCAATGGAACAGCGCAGCTAAAGCAATCATCACTTATTCCAGCATGTAACTCATTTATAATTCTCATAAAACATCCTTTCATTCAGGCTTTATGCTTATTAGCTATCCGTCAGCTGCTGTGATAATTATTGTCCTTCAAGCTCTCTAATCTCTGGCCTGAATAACCATGAAATCCCTCACACACACATTCTCCACATCTCTCTCGGCCTTTATTGGAGAATTTCACTATTAAAAAACGATTTTTGTTCATAAATAAATTGAGAGGATGTAAACATCTCAGTCATGCAGATGTAAAATCAACACTGGTGGTGACAGGAGCCAGATATCTGAACAGCTCCTGCTAAAAAGCCCCTATACAACACAAATTTGACTATATAACTAAGCTCACAGGACAAAACATTTCACACCTTGCGTGATTAAGCTAGTAGTAACTTCAGACTCCAGCAGCTGCTGTTGCACAATGATAATCAGGCTATAACTACCTGTGGGGTGTGTGACGGGATTTACAGATTGAGAAGAGTTGGTACAGTGCAGTGAACATCTCTTTCTGTGTGCGGAATATGGGTCGTAAAACAGATTGTTTGTATTTGGGTGTGCCAAAGGTCATAGCGTGAAGGAAGTAGCTGAATGTGCAGGTTTATGGAAAGCGTCTGGTCATACAGGTCCATTTATCCCAGCGGCGACATAAATCCCAGTCTACAGGGAATTCTCCCCAGACTTGTGCCAGGGAAGGCATCCACCCAACTGCTCAACTGTCCCAACAGCGCAATTCTTTGATGCCGGAATTTCCAGAAACTTGTCCAGTCCATGCCATATTGAATTATTTCTACCTCTGTTCTGATTGGCTGCTCTGTATTCCTGTTCAGGCTTAAATGTGGAAGTTGCACTCCAACAACTGTGCAACTAAACTGCTGTAGGAAGAATGAGTGACCATATGTAAATATGTAAATGCGTTCATGACTGTGACATCACAACCATGATGAAATATGTCAAGAAAATGAACACTGTATGAACTATATATATATATATATCCTCAGTTCCTGCAAATGTTGTGGTGAAGGTGGAGTAAACCCAGGCCTTCTGGACGTGTAACAACAATCCATCCATCTTGGTGCTGACCACACTGCCTCCACACACAGATTTGTTGGTCATCTCCACCAAGACAAAAGTGGGACTCACCACTGAAGATGACCCACTGCCATTCGGAGTCACTCCATGACAGTCTGGCACAACACCATTGCAGTCCATAGCTATATGACGTGGTGTTAGAGAGCAGCTGCCTTAATGGTTTGCGTGCATGTACCCCTGTGTCGTGCAGGCATCATCCCACTCTCTCTCTCTCTCTCTCTCTCTCTCTCTCTCTCTCTCTCTCTCTCTCTATGTATATATATATATATATATATATATATATATATATATACATACATATATACATATATACACACACACACACACACACACACACACACACACACACACTCTGAAAGCATATTTATGTAGCCCATAATTCTCCATCTAAAAGAAATGGCATTTAATATGACTCAGTATGCTTACACATGTTTTGGACTGCACAGGTACTCCCAAACCCCCCATCTTACAGTGCACAGACCAGTGGTAGTGGCAAGGCAGCAGTACCACAGCTACACAGCGGAGCAGTCTCTGGACTGTGTCCCAGGTCACAGCAGTGGAATTTGACAGAAAGCCTTTGAGTGTTATCGAAACACTGATAGGTCAATTCACCCTCAATTGCTTTGATATCCCCCTCATCCACGCTAAGCCTGTACACAGCTGCCCTTCCACCAATCAGCACGCTCTCCACCAACCAATCAGTACGCTCCGGCCGGCAGGGCGGGTGTGTGTTTTATGGAGTGTGAAATGGCTGGCCGTTCAATGCACTCGCAGTCGGCCCCCGTCAGCCGATTCCACTCACAGATACTATAACGTTCCTGAGGCTCCATCAAAACGAGGTGTTTGGTAATGGGATGGAGAAAAGCACAGGCTTTTATATCCACTGCCTTGTTTTCTATCTGTAGCCAGTGAACTGATGCTCCTGAACATCATCTAAGTCAGACTTAGCAGCAGTTAGCTCACAAAAGAACTGTGGAAATCATCAAGGCAGCCTGAGGAAATGCCGTTTCACATGGTCTAAAAATACGCTAGTTGCTGCCATAGTTGGTCATGGGCTAAAAATACACCCGTATGCCAAAAAATCGTCCAAAAAATAGCTGCACCCAGAGGGAATCAACCAACCAGAACTTGGTGCAAGGTGCAAGACACAAACAATTCAAGTTTCACGCTCGGCCGTGCATATAACTTAAGCAAGGACGGACCTTAGCACTGTACCTGACTGACCCGACAGCCACATTGCGGATATGCGGCGAGCAGTGAAGAGCTATCCTGTAGCCGGCACCACTGGGAGATGCCTGCACGACACAGGGGTACATACACGCAAACCAGCAACTGCTCTCTAACACCACGTCATATAGCCAAGGACTGCTATGGTGTCGTGCCAGACTGTCATGGAGTGACTCCGAATGGCAGCGGGTCATCTTCAGTGATGAGTCCCACTTTTGTCTTGGTGGAGACGACCAATGAATCTGTGTGTGGAGGCATCGTGGTCAGCGCCAAGATGGATGGATTGTTGTCACACGTCCAGAAGGCCTGGTTTTACTCCACCTCCACCTCCACCACAACATTTGCAGGAACTGTGTGAATATATTCAAGCTGCATGGGATGGATTATCACAGGACACCATTAGGAACCGCTACAGCTCCATACCGAGACGTCGGGCATGTTGCATTAGCAAATATGGTGGCCTGACGCCGCACTGAGAGACAGACTTCTGTATGTGTAGCTCCATAAATATTGCTCATATCCGCCTAGATGCATCATCATTTATCGATCCTGGTAACCGTTATCTGAACCGCTGTCCCCACCAGGTCAGTCTGAGACCTTCCCACTCTCCGTACAGGCGCGTTTATGTGCATCCACAAACGCTTGCCCTCCCACACACAGTGAGAACTGTTACTGCTTTAAAGAATAAGGCTTATGTAAGGCCTCCAGATAGCTTTCAACCAAAATATAGACGAACCCTCTACCCCCCTCCAAATCTTTTCCCCCCAATTTGTTCACAGAGAATAACAAAATGAAGTGAGGCCAGTGGCTGTACATAACCCTTGTTTTACAAGCTCCGTCCTTTTGAGAGAGCTCAGAGCCGAATAGGGGCCAATTTAGAACCGAACGCGGTGCTCTCTGCAGCGAGGGGCTTTTGTGAGGGGGTAAATTGGTAGAATAAAAAAGGCCGGCAGCTGCAGGAGCGTCGCAGGGGTCTGGGGAGAAACACTGAGGCGGCCTGAAGGAAGATCGCTCTTTTCATCCGCTCACGACCCCAAACACCTCTTACAGAGACCACACGGTCACGCTGGGGAAATCCAACAGCTGCGAAAAAGCAGAAGACCAGCCAGCAGCACTGTACGCACTAAGCCAGGCGTTTATACACAAACCAATACACTGCCCATTCACACCAACGCCAATTATCAATCTATGCCTAGACAATGATCACCATCGCTGAGAGTGCGGTTCTACTACCTACAGGCTTGTTACGCATACTGTTGTCTAGTACTGGAAGACATGTAGCACAGTTACATAATTCAATTCCAAATAAGGATATGAAATTCTGTTATTAAGGAACAAGGAATACAAAAAATACGGAGCGTCGCACGGCGGAATGATATGTGAACGAAGCACTGATGGGTTTCTATCCTCTGTTCCGAATTGATCAAGTGATCGAGAGCAAAAAACACAAGATCAAAAACCGCATTATAAAAGTTCCCTGAAATATTTAAATCATATCGCCACCTCTACTTTTTCTTCCACTGTTTATTGTCCACCTTGTGGGAGCGATGTAGGTTTGCATTCTTGTTGGAACGCTATAGGTAAGACAGTTAGTGTTCCACTAGTTGTCCTCTCATGCAATCACTCAGACTTTGGCTTCTTTGGGTCAGGGCTTGGGGTAGGAGGTTGCAAACGTACTCTAGAAGTCAATAGTCACCTGAACTGATCCCTAAAAACATTTCTCCTCCTGCTCAAACCTCATCCAGCTCTTCTCCATTCCTCATCCTTTAGTAGCAAAGCTGGTTCCCTTACCTCCAGCCCACAACTGTCCCACAACTTCAATAACAGTATCTATCTGGATCCAAGTTTCTGAAAAAGGTTCTCTGTTCACTCTGTGTTCAGCTAACATGAGTGATGCTAATACAAATAAAACCTTTATGGCCTGCTGATATGTCCTCACCCAACCTACTTCCTTTGCTTATTCACAATATCAGGAGCACAGTGGTACCATTAGCGTCGCTAAGTTAAGAGAACTCATAAAAGTTTAAATCAAGTTCACTTTACAACTTGAATTTGACAGCTACTGTACATGTACATGCTGTACAAGACATGACAGCTTGTTGGGAAACGGCTGGCACAGATTCGAATCTTCTCACGCCAGGCTAATTACCTCAGTAATAAGAAATCACCAGATCCTGACGCTACTCCTCAGCACCTATAGATTTTAGATAGATTTCCATGTGGAGGTTTAGAGCACCCCAGCTTCCTGTCACTGTTGCTGTTTTCTGCTGAGAAGAGATCTGTTGCTTTCTGTGTATTAGTTGTGCATCCATATCTCTGATGATGTAGCACATTGTATTAATATGGCATGCAGGCATATGGACCCGCAGACTATGTTAATGATTTCTATCATTTCTATGCATACTCATTGTAAATTTCTAAAAATGTTTAAAAATGGAAACAACAGAAACTCTTTGTGTGATCTACTGTCCCTGTGGCTGCATGACCTGCACACTCACAAAGGGTCGGATGAAAGTGGCCCCCTGCCGCTAAAAGTTCCCATAATGGAGATACGTGGTTTCCTTTAGACAGAAACAATATGCTAGTGATACAGTGTACCGTAAAAGCAAAGCTGGGTTTATTAAACAGGCTCGTAGCACAACACAGCAGCAACAAGGCACAAGCGGACATAACCAAGAGGGCAAGGACTGAGTCAGAGTAACGAGACAAGCAGAAGTCAGAACCAGGCAAAACAATCAGACCAGCAACAGGATCCAAAGGGGAAAGACAAAGAGTAAACCAGAAAGTCAAAAGGGAGTCAAACCAGGTGAGCAAATGAGAACAACAACAGAGGAAACGCTCAGTACACACAGAGTGGCAATACTTTGCAACGGGTCAGTGGGAGAGAGGAGTATTTGTACCAGAGGCTAATCAGCTACAGGTGAAATCAATATTCTGGAGACTTAGACCTGAGAGACGGAGCGGGACTGGGAGATGGTGGACATGTGACTGTGATGTCTTCGGGTGGTGGATTATGGGAAACGGAGTCCAGGAGATTGGGGATGTGACAACAGTCAATTCAAATGTGTCTTTACCAATTAAAGCCTAGCACTGATACGCATGTGGTTTGAGGTACCAGTAACTGACTTCACCTGCAGCACCTGCAACAGGACCTGTCGCTCCAGGATCGGGCTCTACAGTCACAGCCGGCACTGTAGTTCAACCACAGACTGATACCCATGGCGCAATCTCCACTGTAACTTCAGAATCTGCCGTTAATTCATAAATCAAACATAAAGTCTGTTTTTGCTATCATCTGCCATGTGTGACTACTAAGGGTTAAAAAACCCACTATGTAAAAACATCCCCCTCCAGCGGTTCTATGGGTATAGAGTTCGTTACTGTGATGCAGGTGTCTCCTCAGTCTGTTCTGGTGAACGCGGACCGTACGCTGCGGCAAAAGTAACGGTTCGAGGAAAACCAATTAAATCATGACTGGAGGGAAGAGCTCGAGCCGCAGCGTCTGTCAGAGTACATCTCCATTACCGCCAGCATCCAGCGTTGCGGTGGAGGAGCAGGGGCCAGCCCGGCACCTGCAGCCCACACAGAACAGCTCACAGATGTGGAGAGCGGAGAAATCTCCCCCGAGGAGGGAGGACCCTGGAGCATGTGTGAGTGAGTGTAAGTATGTTCAGTGCGTGTGAAATGACTGGGGATTCCAAGGAGAGACTGCACAAACACAGGACGGTGGAAAAGTCAGAGACCACCATTCATTTCCATTTACTGCACAAGTAACCCGCTCGCACAAGGAAGGAGAAAGAACAGCTTCCATATCTGGAAAAGTACTGGCCAAAAGAAGGGAAATCCTATCTCTCTGTTACACTGTGACAACTGCTCGCTGGATGTCCGCTTTGTGGCGAGCGCTAAGGCCCGTCTTTGCTAACATCTCATGAGCGACCAGGTGTGAAACCTGGGTCATTCGCATATCTCACGATATCAAACCCACCTAATACAATTCATTCCTGCTGGTTACACATATACATAACTCGTATGCTTTGACTGGAGATGAGGGTGCTCTCTGACTTTAGCAGAGTGCAGTGCATACACGTGTGCTGGACACGCACAAACACTCAAGGATCAGTTAGGACACCCCAGGCATGGCTGTGAGCTCAGTAAGGAAACAGAAGAAGATAGAGTTTTCTGGGAATGGACTACATCAGGTTTGACCTTTTACAGGAACTAGCCTCCGGTCACGGACACTGCAGACAACTAACTATCCATCTCCCGCTCTCCCTCTCTCTCTCTCTCTCTCCCCCTCTCTCTCTCTCTCTCATTATCAACCACGACAGTGCATGAACTGCCCAGAGCAGTCTGAATATCCCGTCTG
>JAMWET010004066.1:815000-840000 GCA_024036415.1 Prochilodus magdalenae | reverse complement strand
TCCTTGTGGTGCTGAAGCAGCCTTTATTATGTTTACTGTGTGTGTGTGTACAGAGGAACTTCTCCACTGACCCGTCCATCATTTCTCGGCTCGAGCCCAACGTATAGCAATTATTTCAGGCGAGGACGGACAACACAGAGGCGCAGAATAACTTTTCTCTCCCTCAGATTGCTATCATGAATAATGCCCAATGGTTTCCGAAGCTGCAGAATGAGCCTCAGAATGCAAACGCAAGTAGCACAAGTTACACAACAGATCAATCCAGCTACTGGCTCTAATCTACCGGCGCTCTGAGGATCCCAGGCTCTCTCTGCGTGCCGGTATGTGTGCGAGTGGCTGTATGATTACGTTCAGGGAGGCCCGTTTTCCCCGAGCTAGTTCCCTAAACAAGATGAGAACTATATGCCAGCCGAAAGGCCTCCCGACGGGAAACGATTTCCCTTCACTCGATCGATCCTGCCAGCCGTCTTCAAATCCACCATATCTCGCTAACGTCACTCTGCTATCAGGAGGGACATCAGAAGAAGAAAAGGCCATGTTTCCTGATAAACTTGTGGCACCGGAGCGGCTCCAGCTTATGGGTAATACGAAGTCATCGCATTAAAGTGACAGTTTGGCCAGACATCACTTTATCTCGTTTCTAACTTCTCGTGGAAGCTGGAAATACATCTGCAACACTTAAGTAGCTACTCAAGATGCTCTTATCCAGAGCGGTTTACATGGAGGGCAACAGTTTCACTCTCTAAATGGTGGTTCTTTCGGTGGTCATACATTAGAAAAGGCAGAGGAACCACTGGTGTGGTTTAATGGCTCTGATGAGAAATGTGCTGTCTAAAGAAAAACATGTATCTCCAAAAGGTCAACTTTACAGGAGAGGCCAAAATCTAATTACGTTTGAATGTAAGTCAATGGAACCAGACATTTTTCCAAGCTATTTTGGCCCATTTCTTTTGGTCCATTTATGGTGTAATTTTCACACCATGTAAACGACAGCTCCTGTGTTCAAATGAGGCCTAAACATAAAAAAGGTCAAAAATGATACATAGATGATGTAGAGATACACATGTTTGGGACCTTTACTTAAGAAGGACCATATTCATATACAGTGGCCTTTTTTGATCATACTGTTATCAATAAGAAAGAACAAACGTACTTTGTATAGCTAAGGGCAGCAGAAGTCATCATAAAGCTATCACTTTACAGTACAGTAGAATTTGCATCAATGGATGTGACAGTCATCAAGATTTCCTGTAACGCCCATAACGCCAATAGACACTGCATCTTCACGTTCCCAGATGTTTAAAAAGGTGGGCATGGCCTTAAAGGTGTATTCTAGCCATAAGCTGACATTAGATGTAGTACTTGTCAGGTTGTAGTAGTCTGTGGTGCAGCACTGCAGCCTACAGTCACGTAGTTCTGTATCCTTTCAGTCCATCTGTGCAATCAAACTACCAAACCCAGCATGCATTATGCAAACATGCAAATCAGTGTGTTCAGAAAAAGTCTGGATCCACAGGAAAGAGGGGATCTGTTTGATTGTGTGCGGTTTGTTTGACAATGCTAGTAGCACATGCTACTAGCATAGTCACATGGCCACTGGGAATTGACCCACTGTGATAAAGAAATCCTGGGTGCTAGCTTCTCGTCATTGTCCAAAGGAAAACAAGTATCTACCTTTGCAGGAGAAATGTCTGTTTATTACATTGATCGGTCCATTGATCATGAAATTTCACACAATGTAACCAGTAACTCATTTGATCAATTGACAACATGCTATAAAAGTAGGAACTGTCAAAAATGGAGATACACGTTTTTCACTGGACAGCGATGATAACCAGTGATGTAGAGGCTAATAAATACCGAATAGCAGCTAGCAGAAAAAGACAAAAACATTTCCAACAGTCTCCCTTAAAAAAACTCCCTCAGAAAGCATCTGTAGCTCCTCCCACCTTCGGAGTACGTAATCAGAAGCAGAGGTTTTCTAGTCTTGAAATGGGAAAATCGCACTCTAGAGGTTACTGCAGCACTGCTATAAGAGTTGGGTAGGCGTGTTTACAGCAGAGGTACCGTCGGGTGCGTTTGGCAGGGGGCTGGAGCGTGCCTTTAATTTTTCCTTTCCTTTAAATGAAGCCACAACACTCGTTAGTTCTGAACTACTGGTGCTGGATCAGGAGAAGCCAAATGGCACAATGGTAAAGCTATGAAAGCACAGTACCTGAACGACAACTACAACACTAGCATTTGTCAAGGCATCAAAAATTTTAGGCTGTTAGTTTATTAGCAATTATATGATTGTATGCGATGTTTTAACTGACTGAGATGTAAAACAGTTCAGAGTGGTTCAATGTGAAACTCTGCTCTAGAGGAATTCTGAGTCGGGATTTTTCTCTGTGAGGGTGATGGGAACCAGACATCCACCATGTTTAACAAACCCCTTGGCGGAAAGTTATTACATAAAGTCTATTTATGGTGGAGGGATACACGGACAGGGTGTTGTGAGGCAAAATAGTCCCCATGAAAAAAATTTCACCATCATCAACATTATATATAAACCCACGATGGCTATATTTGTATTACTGACATGGCAACCCCAGGTTCCATTCACCACCACTGTTAAGAAATCTGCATGGTTCTCCACAATAAACCATTTCACATTCATTTCCCCTCTCTCTCTTTCTCTCTCTGTCTCTCTTTCTCTCTCACTAGCAGGCTGGCTCCAGTCCATGCTGTCACAGAGTAGCCAGCCCTGTGGGCATAGATTCATTACCTCCTTATCACTCCTTATTTATCTCTTTCCCTCACCGAGGCTCAGAGCGTTGAACAGCAGGCCGCTGTGTTCCAGCGCGTCTGCTGTTGGTTTATAGTGTGTGTGCATGTGTGTCTTTGTTTCCTCCAGCCGTGGCAGCAAAGGTCCCTATTCCTTTAGTCTGGTGCTGTGACTGATGAGCATTTGGAACAGACCAGACGACAGACTGTGTCTCGTCAAGCTCTCTATCAGTCGTGTTATTGTCACAGGAGAGATCCAGCCAGAGAGCCATAGAGGCTTATTCCACTGTTACAACAAGCCTAGAGAGGGTTTTACCCTGTATCTACTGACTAACGGAAGCCCGAGGGGCTTCATCTCTCAGGGTTATTCAGCAAATAGAAGCCACTTATAAACAGAAGCAATTCATGAGTTCAGATATGAAGAAAGAGAAATAAAATACAAATGGAGTACTTCTCATAGGGTTGGAATGATGAGCCGCCAAAGAGGATGACTTATTGATGATGATGAATCCCAAAAAAATCTGATGGGTCATTAATTTAGGGGGACACTCTGGACAAAATGAGACATTCATACCACCGCAAAGACGCCTCACTGCCTACAGGGGTGCCCCAACAGTCACCACGAGAGTGAGATCGTCCAGTTTGAGGAATACAAAACTCTGGGAGGAACTTTGAAAGACTACTAGCACTCTGGGGAGGATATTTGAAGTGGGGCTCAACCCCAACTGCAACCCCCTCATCCCACCGCATCCGCTACCTTGCTGATACAGGAGCAAGCCATATAGCTAACATTACTGTAAGGTATTCCTATTGGCTGTGGCTTTGATCATGTTTGCGCAATGCATGCTGGGTACTGTAGTGAGAAAACACTGATGCATGAGAGAAATACAAACAGGATACCTAAATGGTGAATACTGTGAAATCGATGACGAGGCTAAGGGATGCAATGCTGCCTTACAGAACCTTACACATGGTCAGTCCCTCTTGTCCCTCATTACTCACGTGTATTGCTGGGTTGAGAGTCCATAGGGATCATCATTTTGGTGCGCGTGGCTCTCCGGGCAGCCAGAGAGCGCTCTAACGTGGATATGCTGCTGGAGGCTTCATCCGCATCACCACCTGTAGAAGAAGAAGACGTATAAATAGGCCAGGAAAGAGAGGAAGGGTAGAATGCAGAGAGACAGGAGAGAAAAAAATGAGAAAGGATGAGAAAGAAAGAAAAAAGGGAGAGCAGAGTAGTAGGAGAATAAAAAGAGAAAGAGAATGAGAGAGGGAAGAAGATGGAGAAAGACAGGAGAGAGAACAGACAGAGATTAAGAGAGAAGAATGAGTAGGAAGGAGAAAGAAAAGAGAGGTCAGAGAGAATAAGAGAGGAGAGAGAATAAGAAATAGGAGAGAGAGAGAGAGAGAGAGAGAGACAGAAAAGAGAGGATAAGAAAGAAAGAGAGGAGAGAGAAAGAGTAGGAGAAAGACAGGAGAGAGAATGAGAGGTGAGAGCAGCAAGAAAACAGATACAGAATGAGAGGGGGGTAAGAAGAGGGAAGAGGGGACAGGGGATAGAGAGAACATGAGAGAGGACAGAAGAAAGGCGAAGAAGGAATGAAGAGAGAGGGAAAGAGAGAGAGAGAGAGAGAGAGAGAAGAGAGGATAAGAAAAAGAGAGGAGAGACAAAAAGCAGGAGAAAGACAGGAAAGAGAATGAGAGGTGAGAGCAAAGAAGAGGAGGGAAAGAAGGACAGGGGATAGAGAGAACATGAGAGAGTAGAGAAGAAAGACTCTCTCCATGGCCAGGGTTTGGTTTGTCCATTCTGAGCTACTGTAGGAGCACTGCGGCTCTACGTGGCCGTCTCTGTTAAGACACGCCTCACACCACAACCGTAGTAGTTACAGCTAAATGCAGTCTGATGAAAACATAGCTGTGTGTTTTATATTTATACCTTGCTGCTAATAGATCCCCCCTAAATCCTACACGCTGCTTTAAACAAGCGTGGGAGAAAGCCACCAGGATTTTAATCACGTTAAGAAGGTCCTACATAACTGCAAATATAACTGCGGAGGAGCCAAGACTGAAGTATAAGCACACTAAAAATAGAAAAGCGAAGAAAGCCCTGACTGTAGGCCATCCAGTCGGGTTAGGCTCCAGAACAGGCGATGATTTAATAATTGCTTTGGAGCCGTAATAGAAAAGAGAGATCAAATACGCTGTACTGCGGGGTTAATTGGTTGGAGTCTGTAACCTGTTTCACTATGTGTGATATAAATGATGTGAGGAGAAGCTTCACAAAGCCGTGGGCACACTGACGAAGGAAAGCACCAACAGCGGGCTCTCACCAGAGTGACTGCTTTTACTGCCCATCTGGCTCTCTGACTGGCTGTGGCTGACCGGGGCAATCTCTTGACAGCTCTGGATTGGCGATTCGTGGCCCGAGGGGGCGGAGCTTGAGGGCTTCTCAATGTTCTTCAGCTCCATCTCCTCATGGTGGATCCACAGGTCAGGTGGCCGTAGGTCTTTCTGACTTCCTTTCCGCTTTCCTGCGCTGTGAGTAGCCCGTTTTCTAGAGAAAGAGAGAAACAGAGAGAAAAGAGAGAGGGGGAGAGAAAGAGAAAAGAGAGAATGAGAAAGAGAGGAGACAAAGGCAGGAGGAGAAAGACAGAAGAGAGAGAACAGGGAGAGGGAGTTGAGAGTTGAGAAAGAAGAATAAAGGGGGGATGAAAGGGAGAGAATGGAGAGATTGAGAGAGAAGAGACGGAGAGAGAAGGAAGAGAGATTCAGAAAGAGGTGAGGAAAAAGAAAACGAGAGAAAATGAGAGAAATGGAATGAGAGGGTAGAAAAAGGAGAATGAAAGAGACAGGAGAAAGGACAGGAAAGAGAGGAAGGGTAGAATGCAGAGAGACAGGAAAGAGAGAGAGGAGACAGAAAGAGAGAATGAGAAAGCATAAGAAAGAAAGAAAAATAAGGAAGAGGGGAGTAGTATGAGAATAAAAAGAGGAAAAGAATGAAAGAGGGAAAAAGATGGAGAAAGACAGGAGAGAGAACAGACAGAGATTAAGAATGAGGAATGAGTAGGAAGGAGAAAGAAAAGATAGAGGACAGAGAGAATAAGAGAGGAGAGAGAACAAGAAATAGGAGAGAGAGAGATAGAAAAGAGAGGATAAGAAAGATAGAGAGGAGAGACAAAGAGTAGGAGAAAGACAGAAGAGAGAATGAGAGGTGAGAGCAAAGAGGAGACGGGGGATAGAGAGAACATGAGAGAGAAGGAGGAAAGAAGAGAGAGAAAGTGAGAGAGAGAGAGAGAGAGAGAGAGAGGACAGATCATTAGTTTTTGAGCCTACAGAGCTACACTGGATGATATGACTGGTTATTTGAATGTTCAGCTTCATTAAATCAATGGGGGTCGCAGCTTTTCCACACCACCTGGGTTCTATTTGAGGTTCTGGCTATGCGCATGAAATACACAAACACCCCATTATTTTCATTAGCACGTAAACAGCCCCCGTCCTCGGCCCACCTAGGTATAAGTAAGTAGCAGTTAACTTAATTTGCCTGGCCCAACTGCTTCCAACAGGCCTCAGTAATTACAGCGACTTCACATGCCCCTCCACTGTCATGACGAAAGGGCACTTTGCCTCGTTTAGGCATTAGCGCTTAGCATACACACAAGACGCTCGGTTCATCACCGAGGGCTACAGTCGTTTAACAGTGCTGCTCAGCGCGGCAGGGATGACTCGTCTCGTTAGAGCTATAGCTGAAATAATGAGTCAGTCTGTGGGTGGCCTACTCCTGTCAGCAGCCATTAGATCAGCCTGTGGCTAAGCTAAGGCTTAGGGCTAATGACCAACAAGAGACAAGGAGACATACAAGAAGAGCAGCACTACCTGGATGCTAACGCTAATGCATACGATAGTGTGAGTAATGAAGACTCCAGAGGGGTGTACTGTGATACGATGACAGGTTCAGGTCGTGAGGACTTCGATAAGATATTCGGCCAATGCAGGTTGAGCAAAAACGTTCACCGATCGTTTGTTAACAGGTAACCTATCACTAAGACACTATCAAAGTACTTTGGAATCCATCTTGGGTGACACAGCAACAGTTTGTCAACACCTTGGCAACCACCTAGATATCATAGCAACAGCCTCACAATTACCAGTCACCTGGAACTACATAGTACTGGCCTAGCAACCACCTGGGATATCAAAGCAACAGTTCAGTTGAGCTTAAAGTTGACTCACTAACTTTCCCCTCATTAGTCATACACCCTGAAAACTGAAAAGCTCAAATAGTCTTCCTACTAATACATCACACCTACACACAGAGGAAGAAGGAGAAAGCGGGAAAAGCGGCTGATGTTCACGGAGGGCAAAATCAAACAGAATGCTTAATGATCCGCACAGCTGTTGACAATGTGCTTCCAAAAGCGAAGGCAGGCACCATGCCCCGAGAAATCAGCCCTCTGCCTCCTAAAGGCAAGCAAAAGCAAC
Organism: Prochilodus magdalenae; assembly: GCA_024036415.1. NCBI lineage: Eukaryota > Metazoa > Chordata > Actinopteri > Characiformes > Prochilodontidae > Prochilodus > Prochilodus magdalenae. The sequence continues at coordinate 832,752 of JAMWET010004066.1, read as the reverse complement.
ACTTAGCATAGCGTGGCGGACAGCCCGGTGCTGTGCCGCAGTGGGCTACACTGTTAGAGCGCCTGGGAGACCACAAAAGTAGCACTCAAATAGACGAGGAGAGAAACAGACGTCACCGGCGTGTCTCATCCATGCGTCATACGTCAACCTCAAACCTTCAACCCATACGTGTCTGACGGTGAATGGAGGAGAGAAGGGAAAGATGGGAAGAAAATGACACTGAGAAAAAAAAAAAGCAAGAGAGTGCTAAAAAAGAAAGTGAGAGAAAAGGACTCACTTCCTCTGCTGGGCGGAGGTTCGTCGCGTGCAGATAAGAGCCACTATGACTATGACCACGATGGTGACGGCGCCCACAGACACGACGATGATCACCAGGAGGTTGCTGTTCTTCTGAGGGGTCACACTGCCATGCGGCGGCCGCATCTGACCAATAGGGGGCTCTGAAACAGAGACATGAAGTGGTAATGTTAAACAAATACACTGATTCAAAATAACAGGGTTGTATCTTCATCCTGTTCATAGTGGCTTTTCACCACAACACATTTACGAGGCTGTTCGTCAAACTATACGGCATTCTGTACGTCGTTAAATATCCAGCTTTGTGGGTTTGACCATAGACGTATACACTTAGACGCTGCATTGGCTGCTGGGTTATACATCAATGCTGCGGCCCAGTTGGTCCAACTGCTTGCCCAAGACTGAACAAACCAGATCTCACCTTCCACATGTTGGTTTGGTTGTATGGATGGTCATTAGAGTCAGACTATTAATAGCTAACATTAGCACTAGCTAGCTATGAAAGATTAATAAGAAAACATATAAACTGAATTGCCAATAATCTACGTTTTCTCTCACACTTTGAAAGTTTCCCATAGAGAAAGAGAGGAGGTGGAACGTAGGAGGACGTGGGAAATAGTTTTAAGAGTAGAAGGTTTGTCCGACAGTGGATTAAGGAAAGCCTGGTAAGGTTAATCATATTACAGGTAGGCCAGTGTAGTGTTAGGGGTCTTGCCCAAGGACTCTTATTGGTGTAGCACAGTGTAGTCACCCAGACCAGGATTCGAACCCCAGTCTCCCACTTGTGGTGGTGGCTCCCTGGCAGGTAGTGGTGTTACCCACTGAGCTACACCAACCACTTTGCTGATGCACACGCCTCTCTTCCTCGCCTCTACCTTTCAGAAAACCACAAGCTCCCACCACAGCTCCCCAGCTTACTTGTATTTGTTTGCAGGCCAATCCTACTCAGACCAGTATGGCGGATGGGTTGACGTATCTCAGCAACAGGGCAAATACAATCAATATAAATACAAAATACAAAAATGGTTGTATGTATTGAAATGGATTTATTGTACTGTTGCACTTTCTGCAGTCTGTACTGCACTGTGTTGTATTTTGTTCTCGTTGTGGCACCCTTGTTCTGGAAGAAAAACCTAATTTCATTTCACTGTGTACTTGTAGAGAGTTGAAATGGCAATAAAAGCCACTTGACTTGACTTGACAACCATACGGACCACCCTCCCAAACTGTGACAAAGAAACTCACTCAGATATCCATCCTAAACTGCAGTTTCTCACTGCTTGGTTACATCATCAGAATGGTTTTTCCTTATCTTTAAACTGGAAAAAATATTTTTAGCAAACATGGCGGCCAAAGAGACACTAGATCTGTATGTGCAGCTGAATAAACATTGGCCATATCAGTTTATATTTATCATAATTTATTGTTAGTGATAACCTTCATCTTCCTTCCCAATAGCACTCTACTTCCTTCTGGGTGCAACTATTGTTTTGACGATGAGTGTATAGGCGTGTTTCAACTATAATGCAGAGGAATACACTGAAACTGTCCTTTGTGCTAGCTGCACATATACTACAGAACCCTGAAGTACTCATTTAACACAATCCAATTATCCACATGATCAGAGTGTATTGTTGGTGGTTCAGGCACAACAGGACACGTGCAAAGCAAAGTCTCATAATCAGATTAAGCATCTAATCACAAATGTACATTTTAACATTAAAGAATTAAAGACATAACTGCGTTCGGACTGACGAAAAAGTTCTACAAATAATCTCCAGATCATGACTACTTACCCAAGGATGTTGAAAACATGAATTCAGAACATCCTAATAACAAGCACATTACTTTAAACGAGTTAGTACTTCGGGCTGCGAAAAATCCTTCAGATCTGAAAGGCTCTTGACGAATGAATGGGTTTCAGCTTCTTTTAAATTCCTGTGCCGCACAAGAGAGGCATAAATTACTCTCCGCGATCAATTTCAGATTTGAGGCCAAAGATAAAAGGGCGCAGTTTGGAGGCCTTGGTCTTGAACAGGCAGCATTGGTTCCCCAGTGAAGAACGCGATCAATGAAATGCATAATAGGAGAAAAATGCTCTGCTCTTTGAGTCAGCACCGTTGCCAATCTGACCAAACAAGACTTGTTAAGGTGCTTCATTACTCAGAGCTAGTGCTTTAGTTAATGGAGCCTGATGCGATCACGAGTTAATCAGTAATTAAGCCCGAAATACGCCACACCGTCTTCACAAACATACATGAACACATGTATATACACTCATTATCAATAAACCGGCTGCATATTTAGTTACACCCAGAAGGAATCAACCGACAGGACTGAAATGTGGTAGGTAGGTTTGACATCACGAGACGTGTATGTTTCAAGTTTCACGCTCAGCCACACATGCCCTGTAAGTAGGGTTGGGGCTTGTCACTGTACCAGACTGGCCCAACAGCCACAATTGCAGACGTTCACCAAGCAGTGATGCCCTTCTTGCCAGGACCACTGGCAGACAGCTGCATGGCTTAGGACTACTGCATGCAGACTGTTCCAACGACTGCCATCAACTTTCCATAAAATGCAATGGTGTCATGCAAGACGGTCTTGGAGTGACTCTGATTGGCAGCTGGGCATCTTCAGTGATGAGTCCCTTTTTGGTCCTGGTGGAGATGACCAATGAAACTGTGTGTGGAGGCAATGTGGCCAACACCTAGGTGAATGGTTTGTTGTCACGTCACACGTCCAGAAGGCATGGTGTCACTACACCTGGTGCCTCCAAATCTGCAGGAACTGCATGATGATATTCAAGCTGCATGGGATGGATTATCCCAGGAATTTCCCAGCTTGGTGGAAAATCTAATGTTCACAATTTCTCCATTGCCCTTAAAGTAGTCGGTCAGCTGAGACCTGAGCTGAGGAGGTGAGAAGCAACATAATGCATTATCCCTGCTGAGAAAAGTGGTTTAAGCTAGTCTGGGTTGCCCTCGTGCTAGTTTAGCTAGCATCATGCTAATTGACCAGCATCCAATACCCAAAATATACTTTTCTATGCAAGTTTGCTGCTTTCTGACATGTTATTTCCTAAAATGCACAAAAATAGAGGCGTCGCTATAAACGGCAGCCATCTTTAAGTCAGGCTGGTACTGTTGTATGATCCACCTTTGGAGCAGGAGGGTACAAATACGGTTGATTGGGGTAAATGATCTGAGACACTGTTTTTGCTAACTAACAGTAAAGGAATGGAACCTGCACAGGTTAGCTTTAGCTAGAATCGCTACGCTAATCTGAAAATTCCACATTTAACACACGACTCACATCTAATTTTGAGTCTGCTAAGGAACCATGAATTATGTTCAGGCTACTACAAAGCAAGGCTTCAAAACCACCTTAAAACAGGTGCAACTAGCGCTAGCTTGCTAGCATGTGAGGTAGAAGCCCTCCAGCTTGTCGCTCTCATAGCACCTGTTCCTGCTCCACAATGTCTGAACTAAGCACTCTCTCGCTTTCAGCTTCTTGTCTGGCTGATGGCTATTGTTCGATTGGTCAGCACCGCCTTACAGGACAATGACATCACATCTCTGATGTTGTACTATTAGCGAAACTAGCCTACGCTGCCCAGACAGCTGGGCTAATTCTGCCTTTCATATGCATGTGTATTAGTGCCTATTGTGCCTGTCCATTTCTGGATGTCTGGGGAACGAGGAAATTCTTCTTTAAGTGATATTTCTATTTTAACGAAAGTTTTTTTTGTGTGTGTGTCAAACTCCACAACAAACCCTAAATGGCAAACTGAAATAGCACAACAGCACAGCATTTCCCACTGATCTCTTAACAAACTCAATGTGCTCCGCCACTATGGACGGAACACAGAACAGCTACCTTGTCTGGAATAGATGGGTTTTGCTTTAATGAGGCAAGAACTGCACACCTGCCAGCTCTGTAAACAACAAGGATGTAGTGTTAACGAACAGTCAGAAACCCAGAATAAAAATCAGCCACTTGCAGCTCAAACTAATGTAAAGCACTCCTGACGATGACTGCTCATATGAACCTTGAAATATTGCTTTAGGCTAACAACCACAGCACCTGTTTAAAAACGGTTTTCTTCTAGTTCCACTGACTTACACAGAAGGCTGACGTGTATGCGGATGCAATGCTGTCGCAACACAAAGTACTAGCCCAGATCAAACGTCCTAGTTCTAAACTAACAAGCTAACACAGTGCTAGCCCTAAGCTGATATGCTTAATACAAGCTAACACACTAGTCCCAGGCTAATGTTGATGAAGATGTTCATGTATGTATCTATCAATGCTGATTCATAAACTTAAATATAATAAGGGAATTGTCACAAAATATGATATATGGACAAAAGTATTGGGACACACATTACACCTATAGACATCTCGTTCTAAATCCACAGACATTAAGGAGTAGTTTTCCCACTTTGTCATTTTTGCCCTTTAATCTAGAACAGCATTTGTGAGGTCTGATGTTGGACAAGAAGGCCTGGCTCACAGTCTCCATTTTAGTTCATTCCAAAGGTGTCTGATGTGGTTGAGGTCAAGACTCTGTGTGGGCCATTCAAGTTCCTCCATACTAAACTCATCCAGTCATGCCTTTATAGACTTTGTTTGCACACTGCGGCATGCTGGTACAAGGAACTTCCCCCGAACTGTTCCCACAAAGCTAAAATTTGTCTGAAATGTCTTGGTATGCTAAAGCATGATTTCCCCTCACTGGAATTATTTGTCGTGCACACACACTGGGGGGCAGTGAGCAGATTTGCCCAGAGAAGTAAGCAACCCTATTCTTGGTGCCCAAGGTACAGTTGGGGGTTAGGTGCCTTGCTCGAGGGCACCTAGACGGCAATAGAAAAACAGAGAATGTTGAAACATGCTTCTAATTTTGTACTTTTAATTAAGCGGTATAAATTAACAACACTGTGCTGAAGAGTTACAGCTCAGAGTGAACTTAGAATGATGACCTCTGAATTTCCTTCTCTGCCATGTCCTGGTTGGGATTCAGGCTAGATGACCAGCGTGATGCTGGGAGACTGTAAGATTTACATTCTATGGCAGGCAGAGTGGGCATTCACCCTACACAGTTTATAAATGACCCAACGATACTGATCCAGTGGTGGTTCTCTATTGGTTTTGTTTGTTGCTATTGCATCAACGGTAAATGATCTTCGCTCTCCCACAAAAAGAGACTGGGACATGTTTCAAGTTTACAGATGTGCTGATTTGATGCATCAGATTGAATTTAGTTAGATTATCGGGTTGCCAGATCCAAGCATATTAAAACCAATTATTAGCTTTCTGCAATTCACTTGCTAACAGCAGCAGCTCACTTTGACGGCTAAGGTAACCGAAAACTCAATTTCTGCAAGCCCAGAATGACTTTCTTATTTGAAGAACTAGCAAAAGCCATGAAACAGGTTAATACACCTCAGGCTACTACAATGCAAAACACTACCGCAAAGGCTTCTCTATGCAGTCTTCCAATATCGTGTGAATACCGCTAGCACGCAAGCTAGCATGGCCGTAAGAGGGACCCTGAGACACCTTCCAGCTCCACTCATTCACAGAACCTGTTTTTGCCCTGGAGAGTCTGAACTAATAGGCTACCTCTCTCTTTCTCTCTCTCTCTCTCTCTCTTTCTACATGTCTGGCTGATGGCTATTGTTGGAACGCAGCTGCGGTCGGCGCAACTGAGAAAAATAGCCCGGAGGACAATAGTGTAGCGTCAGGCCAAATGGACGACCATTGCCATGATGACTGAGCCCTGCGGCAAGAGGCTCTTTTCTCTCTCTTTTTCTATCTTCCTCCCCCTCTCTCCATGTGTGGAGGGGAAGTGTGAGGGATGGACACTCGCCCCGCCCCCTCCTCATCTCCATTCCCTCGCTTCCTCTGACTGAAAGCAGGCTCGGAGTAATGAACGGCAGAGACCTGGGGAGAGATTCAGGGTGTCGTACGCTCAGCCTCACTAATACGAGGGATAAATGACAGATAGACTGCCACTCTGCACTCCAAGCGCAGCCCATTACTAGGTGTGTGGGTGTCCCTCTGTCTCTCCAGCCTTTTTATGCGCCACAAAAGCCTTGACCTGGCTCTCCCATCCTTGCAGGTGAAAGCTCGGCAGACTAAAGTGACACGGTGCTGATAAGTGCAGCTGTGCTTCAGAGACAGCCTCTCACAGCAGACAAAACAAATCTACATGTGTTTACACCACAGCCCGCAGCAGACATGACAAGCTGGAGTCCGTCCAGTCCTAAATGTACAGGCACCTGAACGTACCTGCTGCTTGTGGATAGCTCACACGGTGGGGGCTATAGCAAAAGAAATGGACGCCTCTTCATGTTATCCGTCTCTGAGTGCTAATGCAAACTATATAGGGAAACTGTTAAAGATAAACCATAAGGACATTACCTAAGCCACAATCTACTGGATCAAAACGAACATCTAGCAAATACTAACCCATCTAGAAAACCATCCTAGTCCAGTGATCATATTTCTCTGCATGAGAAATGATTATTATCCTGGCAACATTTCCTCGTCCAAATGTCAGTTTTAATGAAGAGTGAGGATTGAATGGGAGCCATTGTGGCAGCCTGCTTGAACCTCCGGGAATGGAAACGTTGAGCCATGTTAGAAATAGCGACTGGCTTTTGAAATTAAAGTGATAGCTGTAGAATTCACACCATGCATTTTCCTTTCTTCTCTTTTTCTCTGGATTTTCACTCATTCTAGCTCTCTAAATAAGTCATTACACCAGCTAGGCAGGCTTCCCCTTATCACACAATGCTGCCAAGCTGGGAGGTGAGGGGAAAGTCCTTATAGGCAAGTCCAATCAGTTACTCATCTTGGCAGGGCACCGAGGCAGTTATTCCCTGTCAACAAGACGAGACTTATATTTCTTCGGTGGGTAAGAAATCTATACACCTGAAACAGAAAGGCAAATTAAAGTTTGAAGCCACTGATAAAGCCTGACACATATGGCTTAAACAGTTTGTAGGTCTGTTTCATTGAGGGTTGAGATGTACTATTCATTTTCCATACAGTCTCCTCCGCTGTATTGTCATCTTTACAATCTGCCGCCAACATCAGTGGACAACTCAACACGCTTGGAAGAGAACACTAGCTGACCTCGGCATTGGCTAGCGTTGTGCTGAGTGATGTGGGGAGAGCACCATCCTGCTTTTCCAGACTGAGTGGTCAAATAGGTTCTCTTGGACTCTGGCCACAGAACATGTGGGATCACTGGGGATTAAACCCATGATGTTTCCCCAGACATCCAAGCCAGGAACCATTTAGGTACCTGTGCTTTTAAGAATGTAGACCAGTGGACACCAACCCTCCTCCTGGAAATCTCCTTTTCATTGAGTTTAGTTCCAGAGTTTTGTTACCTAACACTAATGCATCTGGTCCAGCCAAACAAAGACTTTTGTAGTAGCTACTTAGCTCGTGTGACAAGCCCTGCATGAAGGTGGAGCTCCAGGACCATGATAGGTGACCACTGATATACACTAACCCAAAGTTTGGGTTGGCTTTGGGGTTTCCAATTCAGAGATGGCCACAAGTCACAAAATACAAGTGCAAGTCAAGTCACGAGTCTTTAGGCTAAAGTCTAAGTCAAGCCTTAAGTCAATTTACACAAAGCATATATAGTATCTGTAGCATAAAGTGTAGACTAAAAAACACAACAGATTAACTTTGTGTGCAAAACACAACTGTATTTTTATATCTATATCTATATTTTAGTCCAATACTTCTTTTCTTTTTTTTTGTTTAAATGCTACATATTTCCTTACAATATTCACTCACAAAAAATGACACGCTCTACACCTCTCAAACAGAACAAACTAGAAGCAATATCACTTTTTGTTTCGGCACCATACTCAAACTCTTCCTGTTTCAGGCTTAAGGAGCTGAAGGGGTTAATACTGTATGTTATATAGCTGGAATGATGGCTAAACGGCTAAGCGGCTAGCACAAACCTATCCGGGTGTGTTCAGATGCCGTATGATGTTTGATGTGGTTGATCCAGTGTCTTTAATTTGTTCCCCACACTCTCTGCACGTTGCCACTCTTCTGTTATATGCTAGGATTTTGAATTCCCTGTAACCCAAGGCTACCATGTACGCCGAAGCCATGCTACAGTGCTACAGCATTGTGTTTACACTTGGCGGCGCTCACTGATATCACGCACGTGCTGAAGTCGGATGTTGTGATTGGTCCGTGTCCGTGGGGCGTGTCCCAAATCAACAGAATACAGTACACATAACACAAAGGAATTATTTTCCAGTATCTTCCGCACACCGTGCCTGGATGGTAATGGAAAGAAACTTGATGTTCAGTCCGAGTCGAGTCGGGAGTCATTATAGATGAGTTACAAGTCAAGTCTGAAGTCTATTTAAATGCAACTCAAGTACGACTCGAACTCGAGTCGCTAACTCAGGTGCCCATCTCTGTTCCTGTTGAGCATTCTGGTTCAGAACTCCCAAGCCTGCCTCAGGCCTACAGCCCTGCTAGGCAGTTGCCATGGCTGCTTACAGACTAATGCTTCAGCTCACCATGCTGAACTTCAAAACCATGACTGCTGGGTTATGCACCCCTCCCCACCCCCACACAAACCCCAACCTTTGTGTCTCTTCTTTGTTTTGGCAGACATGCTAACCTACATGCTTCAAGGGACCACCAGCAACATTAGCAAATATTCAACAGTGTTCTCGTCGACTCAGTGGGAAATCAAAGGCACCACAAGGCGGCTGGAGAGGCAGTCCCTCTGTCATATACATAAATACGTCTGAAAAGAAAGAAAGGCGGCGATTTAACTCACATTCCTGGCACAGTTGGATCCCGGTGATAAATTTGCCACGCGTGTATTAGCTTGAGAACCGAGACACGAATACCATCCCTCATGGCTCTCTTTCATTAAGGATTTCTCTTTTGTTTATCCCTCATGCTGTAATCAGCGGCTTCTTGCTAAATGCTACATATTTGTAGTGTCTTGTTAGAGCATTTTAATGAGGAAATCTGCATTAAATCAAGGATTCAGTCAGAAGTGCTAATATGGCTAACTATGAATAGAAAGAATAGTCATGATTAGCATTACTCAAATGACATTATGCTAATCCTGGGGTAGTAGTTTTCATTTCAATTCACTGTTAGCAACATTAGCATGGACGGATTCTTTAAAGGAAAAGTAGTAGCACGACGTAGCTTTAATCTAATCCCGGTTCAAATTCCTCATGAAGCAGAAAATCCGAAAACACCAGGAATGCTGTGTTATAATTTCATATTCTGTAACCAGAGGGCAAATAGAGCTGAATGAAATCTTTTCCCCTTAGTTTATTGCCGTATCTATCACAGCCATGTGGTGATAATCCTTAAATTGATATAAAATGATGTCTATGTGTGAGTGTGTGTATGCCATTGCGCTTTTTTCCTTGTAATAATCTGCCTCCCACTCTACACCGAAGCCCTTCAGCTAAATGAGACATTTCAATAAAAATCAGCTTCGCTTAACTTCAATCATGTTCAATCATCTGCGAACCCGACTCTATGAATTCTAATGTGGCATAATGTAAACGTGCTACAATAGCACCCGCAGAATTGATTGGACTTTGAATGTGCATAATGTTTCGTCACACTTTTCATTCTTTGGTGGCTTGAATGTGGCTTTATGATAAATGAGATTGCTGAGCAGAGTCCAAATAACTGCGGGAGAGTATGCTGAATTCAACTGATCTACCCATGCTCAGCCCGCAGAGTGTTCTTCTGTGTACTGTTACTAAGTTGGACAAACTTTACGGTTGAGATCATATATTCACATTGTATAGAGAATTAATTTTATAACGTTAAGGGTTTAGCTCATGCCATGTTGCGGAAATGGGGTTTGTTGTTCCTAATTAAATATCCAGCTAATTTCTGATGGTCCAAGCTGGTCTTTGAAGGTCAAGGTGATTGGCAGGTTGGACACTCATCTGCACTATGCAAAAACTTACAGAATGGTGGTTACCCAGTTAGTTCAGCTGGTCTGTCATATTAGCTCATGATATAGATCAGCATATGGCACATCTTTAACTTTGATAGTTTCGTTGATCTAGTATAGCCAAGTTGGTCAATCACTTGGACTATGGTGCTCAAGCCATTCTACTCAGCATGACTAGCATGGTTTGACCAAATCGGTTAACAAGTATGACTAAATTGACTAAGCTTGGTCAGGTTGGTCAACTAGCTCTGTAAAGTTGGTCATACTTGTCAACCAACTTAGTATAGCTGGTAAAGCTTGTCAACCAACTTTGTCAAGTTTATCATGCTGGTGGCAGAAATTGTTGAGTTGTTCAAATTGGTTAATTAATATGATCAAGGTGGTCTATTCAGGATGACCAGTTCGCAGTCTGGCCAGTTTGACCAAGTTGGTCAATCAGTACGACCCAATTTACCATGTTAATTGGCGAGTGACCAGCTTGGCTGAGTTGGTCAAGCCAGTTGAATCTAGCCACCAGCCACCCTACAGTATCCTGTCATAGCAGCATACAGTTGGGCTTCAGTCCGCATTACTATGATAGGCTCGAAGGGCCAAATCAAGAAAACGTACTACGTCATTAATGTAAAGTGTTAATAAAGCGCGATTAACTATCCCTTCAAACACATAAACAGGTAAACAAACAAACAAACAAACAAATAAATTAAATAAAGCTAGCTTAGAAGTAAACATTATCTCAGGTTAATCTTAAACACACAGAGCAGAAGACCTTTACACAGCAAACACTCACGTGCACAGACCCTACACACACACACACCTGCAGCTGAACACACACACACACACTACATTCGCAACCACACACTCCAAAACACTCCTCCCCCAGTGCGTGTGTGTGCTGCAGCCTGTGATTATCCTGTTCAGTCTTAATTAGGAGATTTCCCCACAGAGTGCACAACAACACACACACACGCAAAAACCCTTATGCCTGTATAGAGAGGGCAGCAAGCCCCCTGCAGTGAGACCCTCCTCGGGTTCTTTAAAGCAATGAAAGTTTCTCTCATGAAGTAACAAGATAATTGCGAGGGATGTTGGTGATCAACAGCTCCGCAGACCTTCAGATTTTAAAGTGTCATTAAAGGCGGTGCTCAGGCTTTCATCTCCATCTTAAAACGTCAACTTCAAACATCAAAACATCAAAATACAGTTTTCCCCCTTTAGCCGAGATGCAGTCAATAAGCCAAAGATACGTCTGATGTCTGAAGCTTGCTTCGTTCTGGAGCTGTGCAGGCTAACAGAAGCTAATGTGCCAGCAATTAGCATCCGGCTAACTGCATATCAAAATCACCACACACCTGTCTCAAACCAAAAGTTGGTGTTGCTAAGCTAAGAACAGTTACAGCTCGTTTACAGCCACGCCAGTGTGCAGTTCTAAAGGGGTGGCCATAGCCATTCCCTTGAAATCTAAGTGGCCACCTCAGGGCCACCCCATGGGCTTCCACCTCACTGTGGGGCAGGTGTCGGTGTGGTGGAACAACTCACCACCCCAAACAACCCCCGCCCTCCCCATGTAACACATATCCTCATTGCAAGTACATGTCCATTCTGTCTGGTATCACCTTTAAGAAGAGAATGAATTGACTGCCTGTGATTGATGGATCAACTCTCTAACACTCCTCCCACTGTCTCATCACAAGAAACTCCCTGTCACCCTCTTGCCACCCCTGAGACTGGTACAGTGTAGTGTAGTGGGCAACACCTCTGCCCTACACCGTGTAGGGTGGGGCTCGGAGACAAAACCAAGTTCCTACCAACTCCGTGCCTTAACACTGTGTGAGGGAGCTTTTTAAGGTGGACGTCTGGTTCCTGTCACCAACACTGTAAACAATTCCAACACTGTACACGTCTCTTGGGCGTCCCACACCAAACCACCCAGAAAGACTCTGTTTACATCTCAAGCACTTAATTACACAGAAATCCTGAAAAATCAGCCGAATTCCCCCTTAATCTAAACTTGCCAGGGGGCAGGGCAGCCTGTGCCACATGAATATTAATGGAAGCGCGGGCGCACTCCCACAGACTTGGAGAAAACTCATCAGAGGGTAGCAGCACCCCTACGGTGAAATCTTTTCCAAAACACCATTATTTCTGATTCTTTTATTCCAAAACAAGTGATTAAATTATTATACAGGAAGGAGACATGAGCAGCACAGCGCCGTGCTGCACAGAGGTTTGGACATGTGTTGTTATACAGCGGGGGTTTTCACTACTTCCCACTTTACTCTGCCGGAGAACGGAGAACTGTGCAGGTAAAGACTAGGTAAATTTATCTTTCAAGGTCTTGAGTTCTAAATATGTTTTTTAAAAAATTAACCCCTCAGGATTTTCGTAATTTCCTAAAAACGACACAGTGATGTCATAATTACGAGAAAAGTCATGTTTATGAGGGAATGTATACGTCGTGAAAACCACATAAGTCCTAAGTAGGAGAAGTTAAAGGCCTACTTTACGGGATTCGAACCCCAGTCTTCCACGTGTGGTGGTGGTTACTTGGCGGGTAGTGGTGTTATCCGCTGAGCTACACCAACCACTCACTTTCAGTGAAATACATTAAAGCGTAATGTAGCTGGCTAGCAAAAAGGCCAGTAGCTGAGCTAGGCACAGTTTATCACTCTACTCTAATGTTACTGTATGTGTGGAACCTGGCTGATCTGGAGCTGTTAAGCCTTGTGTCCCGTGTCATGCTGTGGTTACCGCTTCTGGTCTGAAACGGTCAGAATATTTCAGTGGAGTTTGTAAGGGTGAAATGGTGCGGTGCAGGAGCCAGACCCGGGAAAAGGCACTGGTCCCGGGACTCTCTAAAGACACACGCCCAGGACACACTCCATGCGGGGTAGAAGTGCCGTTTATTGGCTCAAGTAACCACACATCTCATCACTACTGTCCGGAGTAACTTAGAAGCAGCTGCATCAGACGGGAGGCTAGGCTACAACTAGCTCCTTCGTCCCGCGCAGAGAGCTACAGCTCAGTGCGCATGCGCAATAGTCAAGAGCACATAAATCAACCGTTATATTAGATTACAGTAATACATGACAATTCCTTTTTTATTCTACGTGGCAGCAATACCCCACCATACGTAATCGTGCCCCTTAAAGAGCATCAAAGTAAGCCATATTGGACGGGATTATTTTAGTCCCATCCGAAGGCACCATGTCAGTCATTTTTACAGACTGTGCGATTCCATGTTAGTAAAGATTCCCACCTCGTTTGCCCTCTGTAAAAGCCTATGGTTATATCAACCCCGTGTGAACAGACATGCGGGTAAATACCCTGTCATATCCAGTGTTGGTGGCGTTGGAGGCGGGTCGTCCAATTCTGTGGCAAACCTGAGGTACTGTATGATGTACAACACTCAGATCCAGAAGATGAGCCAAAGGCCCCCCTCACCCATCCTTAGCCATGCCCACACAGTTCTCTGATAGGTGTGATAGGTGTAGCCTTGTTTTATCAAATGAGTATCTGCTATGGTGGTTGGTGTAGCTCAGCGGATAAGACCACTACCCAGAGCCAACACCACATGTGGGAGACTGGGGTTCGAATCCCGGTCTGGGTGACTATGCTGTGCTACCCCAATAAGAGTCCTTGGGCAAGACTCCTAACACTACACTGGCCCACCTGTAATATGAATACCTTTGTAAGTCGCTCTGGATAAGAGCATCAGCTAAATGCCGTAAATGTAAATGATATTTCTCATTCGACCTTCACTAGATGTTTAATATGAGACTCACTAAAATATCTGTAAGACTGTACAAATGAAAACATGCTAGATCCAGACGTTCCAATGGTCCTGTACAGCGACGTGTCCCAGTGAAGGGATGGGCAGTTTGCTCTGTTCCAGCTTTCTATTTTGTGAAATCCTTGAAGACGATCCCGGAGCCTTCTGTTTTGTAATATGGCGTTCCTATGACAACCAGGCACATGTGTGCAAGGCTCGAAGGGAGATATGATGCATACGGGGAACGCTGCACAAATTTCAGCTGTCAGATCTGACCATGCAGAATGTCTGTCTCTGCCTCTTTCCCTATACTCATCCTTTCACACATGCATTCAGGTCTACCGCACAATAAAAACCCAACCCAGTAAAGCAGAACCCAACGGAGCCTGTGATATCACACACTCATCTGCAACCAGTCTCACTGGCACCAAACTAGACCAGCAATGGCCAACGTACACAACCACACCTATACACTATGCTGTGCTCTCAGTCTGCTGCTTTATCTATATATCTGCCATACACACATATCATCAAAATAATAGCTGTACGAGTTGAAACCAGAAGCAATCAACCGACAGGAATGAAACTTGGTGGGTAGGTCTAACATGGTGAGACATGCAAGCAATTCAAGTATCACGCTCGACCATGCATGTGACGCCAACAGGGACGGCCTTATCATTGTACTTGACTGACCCAACAGCCACGATGGCAGACATTCAGCGGGCAGTGATGCCCTCCATGATCTCAGTTGATGTGTGGAAGCATTTCCAGAAGAGGAACTGTTAAACCACACATGTTGTTGGCACTGAAGCATCAGTATCGCATGAGTTAGCAGCTAGCCAACATGGGGCCAACCTGGGATCCCCCCACCACAACGAATACCAAGCAAGAACAGCTGAAGAACAGACCCCTGCAACACCAAGGCACGCCAGTGTCTGACAGGGATCCCACAGCAGCGAGCGAACCAGCAGAAAACACACCCAGTCTCTTCTACTGTCATGTGACATTATCGCCCCAGAGGAGTGTGGAGTGCTCTCATGTAATGCCCTCTCCTAGTGCATTGTGGGAAATGATGAGGGTGTTCCAGCGCTTACCGTTCAGACTGCTCCTGTCAATCAGGTTATTGTCAGAGGGCCAGTAGCCGCTGTCTCCATGACGACCTGCAGGCACAATGACCAGGTGTGAGTAAAGGGCTCATAGAGAGGACACACACGCACACACACACACACAATAACACACACACACACACACACACGCACGCACACACATACACACACACACACACCCTAACACACACGCACTAACACACACACAAACACATACACACACACGCGCACACACACGCACACACATACACATACACACACACACACACGCAATAACACACACACACACACGCACGCACACACATACACACCCTAACACACACACACACACTAACACACACACACACAGACACTAACACACACACACACAGACACTAACACACACACCCTAACACACACACATGCACACACACCCACGCACACGCACACGCACACACGCACATGCACACACACACAATAACACGCACACACACACAATAACACACACACACACACACACAATAACACACACACACACACAAGCAAGGAAAACATCAAGATCTGAATACATCTACAGTTATCTCTGTCCTTCCTTCCACTGTGAGAAGACAACTCAGTGCTATGGGTCTGAAAGGACATGTAGTGGCCGAGACACTCCTCACCCGGAAAAGGAGGCACATCAAACAAAGAAGTTGCTGTTTTTTTTAAGAACAATGTGGATCCAGGAGACCAGACCTCAACACCACCGAATGTGTCTTATTTGAGGTATTTGGATGGTGAGATATATAAATAACTTGTACATGATGATGCTGTTTTGGAGGGTCTCTGATTTTTGCTGCACTAAAAGCACTACCTGTAATACAAATGCATATTTGGGACATTTTTGACTCACAGTAACACATACCACCCAACCAGGAACAGGATGAAAGGCTAAAGGTATTTCTGGGCACTTTACCAATGTTTCGCAACATTCCACTAATGGCCTATTTCTGCCGAAGAGCACTTTACTCCGTGTAGTTGTGATTGTGTTTGTGTGGGTGCGTGTGAGTGGGTGAGATTTCAGCATTCACCAGCAATTTCCAGAATTCAAAGTATTATGTACGAGTGCTGCTTAAAGCCAACTGTGAAGGACTGACTCTTAGCTGGAAAGCATTCAGATCAGCAAAAGCCTCTATGATATCTCCAATCATTTACGGGCGTGCATTCACCAACCCTTCTTCAACATTATACTGCCTTCCCTTTGTAACCCTCTGTAAGCCCACACCCAATCTCTTCTTAGAACTTTGAGACACCAACCTGACAAGACCTGACTGGTACTGCAAATTTTGAAACCCAAACCTAATCTCAACCTGAAGCCTGAAACTTGACCAGGCCTGACTGGAACTGCAAATTGTAACGCCTGAACTATGAGACCCATGACTTGATTTAATCCAACTTGACTCGATTTAAATTGATCTCCACAACTGTGAGACCCAATCCCACAAGGCCAGACTAGTACTGCTAAATTTGATTGGCCCAAATGCTACTGATCCTGATTCAAAGCCATAATTATGAGACCCAACCCAACCCGACTAGTGCTGCTATATTGGAAGACCGCTTCGGACTCAAACCCACTAACCACAAACAGGCCTGACTCCTACTGCTAAAACCCCAATCCCACCCTGAACCCACAACTTTGAGACCTGACCCAACCTGGCCCAAGTGGTACTGATACATTGGAAATCCAAACCCAACCTAAACCCACAACATTGAGACCCCAACCCACAAGGCTTGGCTGGTACAGCTAAATTTGAAACCTGATCATTGCCCAGAACCCACAACATAAAGACCTGACCAAACCAGGCCAGAATGGTACTGATCGTAATACAAAGCCATAATTATGAGACCCCAACTCAACTAGTACTGCTGCACCTGAAGACTGACGTTGACTCAAACCCACAACTCGAAAACTCAACCTGACTCCTACTGCTACATTTGAAGCCCAATCCCAATCTAAATCCACAACTTTGAGATCTGGCCCAGCCCGGCTCAAGTGGTAGTGAAACATTGAAAACCCAAACCCAATCTAAACCTTAAACTTTAAGACCTGGCCCAGCCCTGCCCAAGTGGTATAGTGAAATATTGGAAACCCAAACCCAATCTAAATCCACAACTTTGAGACCTGACCCAGCCCCGCCCAAGTGGTATAGTGAAATATTGGAAACCCAAACCCAATCTAAATCCACAACTTTGAGACCTGACCCAACCCGGCTCCCCAGGGTAGTGTGGTAAACATTGGAAACCCAAACCCAATCTAAATCCACAACTTTGAGACCTGACCCAGCCCGGCCCAAGTGGTAGTGAAACATTGAAAACCCAAACCCAATCTAAATCCACAACTTTGAGACCTGACCCAACCCGGCCCAAGTGGTAGTGAAACATTGGAAACCCAAACCCAATCTAAACCCTGAACTTTGAGACATGACCCAGCCCGGCCGGGTAATTAGTGAAATATTGAAAAAAAAAACCCATTGGAAATCCCAAGACTCAACCCAACAAAAAAAAAAAACCATTCTGCTAAGACAAATCCCAAAACAGAAGCTCAAATCTGTATTTTAAACTCTACAC
>JAMWET010004066.1:807500-810000 GCA_024036415.1 Prochilodus magdalenae | reverse complement strand
GTCAGTAAAAGGCTACACTTGCGCTTGGAGAGCTACAATCATGGGTTCACTGCAGCTGGGCTTCAGCCTGCTCTGGTACAGGTGGGTCGAAGGCTCATTAGCGCGGTTACAATGCACTCTTGTTGAACTTCACAGTCCAATGTACCGTTATCGAAAGAAAACCTCCATTACTGATGTTTACCTGTAGCCCTTTACATTGTGTGTGCATTTTAATATATGGGCCAAAGGAAATGCCCCAAGAAGTCTGGTTCCATTGACTTACATTAAAATTATAGTATGTATTTTCCATCTCCCGTCTCAGAGTTGCCAGATTTTGTTTAGACAGCAGCAATATGACCAATTTGATGTGAAAGATAACAAACAGCTATTGCCACAGCTGGCCATTCCTGGGGTAGTGTTGTTGTTGGTGGTGTTAGGGTGTTTTGAGGGGTGTTAGGGAGTTTGGGGTGGTTGTTAGGTGGTTTAGGGGTGTTGGGTTCTGCTTACCTTGGTCATTGGCCATCTTGTCAGGGTGCTCGACTGCGATAAAATGAAACAGAGAGACAAAATCAATGAGGCAGCAGCAGAATATTATTTAGCCTTGTTCCGTGAAAGGAATTACTGTTACCTGGACTGAAATCAAGCGTGACAATACCGGCATTAGATCAAAAAATGAGGCTAAATTGTATTTTCAGAGCATCACATATTCCCATTTGTTCTGAGCATCCAAGCAGCTGTGCTTTTCTCTCTCGGTATTATTCTATATGAAGAGCGTGATCTGCATACCGCAGCGCTGGAACGTATAGGGCTTCGTATCTGATCTAGTCCCTGGTGACAGGCTGCCAGGAGCGTGCGCTAATGCTAATAACCGCCCTTCGTTCAGATCTGTCAAGCTGCGTTTGATCCGCATGGCAGAGAGGTCTAAAACTGTCTGTAATCGCACGACAGGGAGTGTTTATGTGAAGGTGAAACGGACCTGACCTTAGCATCAGTGGTGCCTGTGGTATAGCTATAGCACTAATGCTGGTGCTACAGGATAGTGAGGGACTCGCATCACAGTGCTGCTGTTGAGTGGAGGACATGAAGCTATCTGACATGCTACCTGGAACGTGAGACATTTTCCTTTAATCCAAATACGACAGCCTTGTCACTGATTTGGATACTCATGCTGATGTATCTAGTGGTCCACCCCTCCATTGTCAAGAATCTGTGCTGACCACCAGGTTTTTGCCGCCCCTTCAGCTGCGAGTGTTGCCAAACAGGGGATTCCTGGGTGGGATTAATACCGCCATACAGTGGGGTGTGAAAGTTTGGGCAGCGTTGTTAATTTTCCTGATTTACCTTTATAAAGCATTGACCGTTAACTATATCATATAGGGGACAAACACAGTGATATTTGAGAAGTGAAATGAAGTTTATATGATTTACAGAAAGTGTGCAATAACTGGTTAAACAAAAGTAGGCAGGTGCATAAATTTGGGCACTGTTGTCATTTTATTGATTTCAAAACCTTTACAACTAATTATTGGAACTCAAATTTGGTTTGGTAAGTTCAGTGACCCTTGACCTCCATACACAGGTGACTCCAATTATGAGAAAGGGTATTTAAGGGGGGCAGTTGTAAGCTTTTCTCCTCTTTGCATCTTCTCTGAAGAGTCGCAGCATGGGAGTCTCAAAACAACTTTCAAATGACCTGAAAACAAAGATTGTTCACCGTCATGGTTAACGGTGGGATAGGGGACGGATACAGAAAGCTCTCTCAGCTGATTTCAGCTTTCAGTCTCCACCCTGAGAAACATTGTGAGAAAATGGAAGACCACAGGCACAGTTCAAGTCAAGGCTCGAAGTGGCAGACCAAGAAAAATAAACAGAGGCGAAGGATGTTGAGAACAGTCGGAGTCAACCCCCAGACCAGCACCAAAGACCTACAACATGATCTTGCTGCTGATGGAGTCACTGTGCATCGTTCAACTATTCGGCGCACTTTACACACGGAGATGCTGTATGGGAGAGTGATGCAGAGGAAGCCTTTTCTCCGCCCACATCACAAACAGAGCCGCTTGGGGTATGCTAAAACACATTTGGATAAGCCAGCTTCATTTTGGAATAAGGTGCTGTGTTATTTGGGCATAACAAGGGCCGTTATGCATGGAGGAAAAAGAACACGGCACTCCAAGAAAAACACCGGCTACCTACAGTACAATTTGGTGGTGGTCCCATCATGCTGTGGGGCTGTGTGGCCAGTACAGGGACTGGGAATCTTGTTAAAGTTGAGGGACGCATGGATTCCAATCAATATCAGCAGATTCTGGAGACCAATGTCCAGGAATAAGTGACAAAGCTGAAGCTGAAGGAGTTGTGGAGGTTCCTAATGGTGTCCCGTGATAATCCATCCCATGCAGCTTGAATACTCTCACACCGCTCCTGCAGATTCTGCGGTAGGGGTGTAGGTGGAGGGACGCCAGGCCTTCACATGACACATGACGACAAACCATTCATTTTGGCGGTGACCGCGGTGCAC
>JAMWET010004066.1:752500-795000 GCA_024036415.1 Prochilodus magdalenae | reverse complement strand
TCTGGTGGGATTAAAAACGCCAAAATTAATCATCCAGTGCAGAAAGCACTCAGACCCGGAGGAAGAAACAAAAGGAGAAGGAAGACTAGGAGGTGTGGAGGGAGGACCAGTGCAAACGAGAGAGCTGGGTTGCCAGATTCTTTGAGCAGAAGGGCTGCGAGATGAGGCCACTCGGCCACGACTGCGACGTGAGTATGAATGGGCCTTATGGCTGTACCTGACTGACCCATCAGCCACGACTGCAGACGTTTAGCGAGCAGTGATGGCCTCCATGAGTCATCATGAGCACCACTGGCACCACAGAACTACATCCATGCAGGCTGATACGACGACTGCCCTTACTACATCACCACCTCAACATCACCAAAGACTGCAATGGTGTCATGCCAGACTGTCATGGAGTGACCCAGAATGGCAGCGGGTCGATGGAGGCAAATGAACATCCTGGTGTGATGAGTCACACGTTCAGAGGGCCTGGGGTCACTCCACCTCCATCTCTACCGCACCATCTGCAGAAACCGTTTGAGAATATTGAAGCTGCATGGGATGGATTATCACAGGACGCCATTAGGACCCTCTACAACTCCATGGCCCGATGCCATACTAAGAGACACTACTTCTGTAGGTGTAGCTCAGTAAGTATTGCCCATATCAGTCTAGATATAGCTGGTGACCTTTATCTTCCTTCCTACCACTGCAGTCTGACCCTTCCCTCTGGGTGCAACCGTTCTTTTGACCACAAGTGTACACACAGTCTATCCCATCATAAAAGCCTGAAGTCCAATCTAACCAGACACCAATCTTCCAGGGTGAATAAAAACTGGGAAAGTTGGGAGCTTATTTGGAGCAGCTCTTGTTCTGACTAAGCACTAATTCTCTCCCGGCCTGCTCGTATTGTTCTCCCAATCAGAACTAATTTAGAGGGAAGACAGAGTAAATTCATTCCATTCCGATGCCAGAAAAAGAAAAGAGGAGAAAAGACAAAGCTTGTTGAAATTGCTTATTCAATACGGAGGGCAGGCGGAGGCAGTAAACACAGAAGTTCATTTTCTGCTGCCCGAGTCACTCTGATAATAAATTAGGCGCAGCCGTATAACTCTGCTCACATAATGTCGCACACCATCACTCAGAAGTCCAGAATCGGGGATTTTAATCATATACAAGCACCCAACTCGAAAATGAATACACCCAAATAATATTAATAATAATAAGAGTATGTTACTTCTGTTCTACTTCACAGCTTTGGGATAATTACTGGGAAGCTGCAAATAAGAACATATGCATTGTGCCAGAATGATAAACAGCACTGCAGATCATTCTGAAATAACTAAATCAGCTAACATAAATAAGCTGTGGAATGCTGGGAATAAAGTTACTGTATAATTAAAACGTGAGGCCAATTATCAGAATTAATTTCTAATAAAATCAGCTTCCAGAATGAAGTTCTAATAAACCTGTGATGTTCTAATACAAGATTAAAATACATTTTTAAAAAATCAACGTCTTGAGTCCGGTTCATATTCAAATTAACCTCAAGAAAGAAGTTTTAATAAAAACATGCTAAAATTAATATCTAGAATATCTAAAAAACAAAATTAACATCCAGAAGGAAGTTTAAAGAATTTAACACCACTGAAAAAAGTTATACATTAAATATCTCAAATGAAGCACTATGAAACTTTCCATATGCAAAAATAAATAAAATAAATAAATAAATAGAATAAATAAATAAATAAATAAATTAAAAAAAATAATAATAATAAAATAAAATAAAATAAAATAAATAGCTAATATATTGGCAAAATGAAAAACTGACTTCCTTCACTGTCATGCGTAGAGATGGAGGGACTGGTGCTTTAATGTTTAGTACTGTCTGGTTTATAGCTCGTTACCGCACACTGTGTATGCTGCTAACAGGAAGTGCTCATGCGAGAGGTGACCCCAAACTTTTGAACGCCAGTGTTTCTGAGCATGAACAGCATTTCAGTCTTTGTCTTTCCTTTCTTTTCCGTTAAAGACTTTTCCTCTTAGACAGACTTGGCTCAATGCGGTTGCCGTGGTAACCGGAGGATTCCATGTGAATTATTGATAAGGACCACGTCCTTACGCTTCCTCTCTTTCTCAGGGAACAGGAGGAGGAGGTCAAACCATTTCAGCTCAGGAGCGACAGAGAGGAGGCGATGGAACTGCGCTGAGAGGGAGAGGGAGAGGGAGAGAGAGAGAGAGAGAGCGAGAGAGAGAGAGATACAGAGAGAGAGATACAGAGAGAGAGATACAGAAAGAGAGATACAGAAAGAGAGAGAGAGAGAGAGCGAGAGAGAGAGAGAGAGAAAAGAAAGAAAGAGAGAGAGAAAAGAAAGAGAGAGACAGAGAAAAAGATACAATGAGAGAAAGACAAAGAGAGACAAGTAGTCAGAAAGAGAAAGAGAGAGAATAAAGGGGAAAAGGAGATAAAGGAGAAAGACAGAAGGAGGAAAGTGAAAAATGAAGTAAGAGAGAGAAAACAGCGAGGTAAGTGAGAGTGGAGAAATGAAAATGAAAAGAGAGAGAGACAGAGAGAGAGACACAGAGAAAGAGAGAGAGAGACAGAGAAAGAGAGATAGAGAGAGACACCAAGAGAAAGAGAGAAAGACAGAGAGAGAGACAGTGAGAAAAAGACAGAGAAAGAGAGAGTGAGAGAAAGACAAAGTAGCAGAGAGAGAAAGAGAGAGGCACAGAGAAAGAGAGACACAGAGAGAGAAACAGAGAAAGAGAGAGAGACAGAGAGAAACAGAGAAAGAGAGAGAGAGAGAGAGACAGAGAGAGAGAGAGAGGGAGAGAGAGAAAGAGAGAGAGAGAGGGAGAAAAAGAGAGAGAGAGAGGGAGAAAGAGAGAGAGAGAGAGAGAGAGAGAAAGAGAGAGAGAGAGGGGGAGAAAGAGAGAGAGAGAGGGAGAGAAAGAGAACTCTATAACGTCAGCACTCAGCGCCTCTTCAGTCGCTCCATGTCTTCAGCAGCACCTGAGTCAGAATCTCTCCTCCAGCCCGTTTCCCTTCCGCAGCGCCGAATAAGACCCAATATTAAAAACAGCATTAATAAAATATTAGCGTGCCTTAACACGCGGCGCGTCTCCGTGTAAGAGCGTGCAGGAAGTCTGGCTGGAATTCATTACCCATTCATTATCGTCTTGCCGAGCGACGCCTCCATCGGAATATTAAAAGTCCGCAATTTGTTGTTGTCTCCTTTCACATGCTAATGGAGGCGCCCGTTTCCAATTCAGTTCACACCTCACTTGTTTTCCCCGCACATCCATTCACATAAAGCGCTCAGACCCCAGTAAAAATAAAATACCAGCCACCACTCCAACCGGGGAACAGCCCTGAACACAGTGAACACCTTCACAGCGCTAAACAACACAGTGACATCACATCACAGGAGGCGCAGGCAACCCACCACACCAACACGCTGAATCAGCAGAATGAAAATAGCACGTAATAGCAGACGTAGTTATTCTACACACAGTCGAGTTACGTCATTATCACCGGAGCGTTCCAGCGTAGCCACCGCGTGCAGCACGTACAGCAGCTACACAGGCTGGGGCTGGCTCTGTGAGGTAGGTTGTCCCAGGTATCTGGAGCCATGCTGACTGGAGCCTGTAGGGTGCATGGGGGAGGATCCATAGGGCGAACACGATGGGTTCAAGTGTGGGGAATTAGGGGGCCAGGGTAGTTATTGAAAGCCACGCTCTTAGAATCAATGTCGGACATTTCTAGCCGTGTGACGTGACGCACTGTCTCGCTGAAAGATCCCATCGCCTCCAGGGAAGACAACCAGCATGTAGTACAGCTGTACCTGACCTGCGAGGATGGAGTCATACCCAACTGGGTACCCTCTCCTAGGAACTGGACTGTTTAAGCAAAGCTGAACAGCTGGTTCCACCTTAAATGCTACAGCTGGTACAAGTGATGCTAGAATGCTACTGTGGCACCATTTAAGGTGGAATGAAAAGTTGGCAAGCTGGCAAACAGGACGCCAATCTCCATCTTTAACAAGATCCTGGGCAGACTTTCAAAGTCTCCACACTGCACTCCGCACAGTTTCTCAAACCTTGGAGAATATGGAGCACACTGAAGAGACTGGGAGGAGGAGCAGCTCCACCTTTAGTAGCATCACAACAGCAGCTAGCAACATTTGAGCATTTCTGATAAGGTCCAGCAGCTTTCCGAAGCAAGTGGCGATGCATTAGCGTTTATTAGAAAGCCTTATTCCAATAAAAACAATAATAATAATAATAATAATAATAATAATAATAATAATAATAATAATAATAATAAATAATGTTGCCCTTATGTGTATAACTGTGAAGCATTTTAATACCCATTTTCCAGGCCATGTTTGGTTTTATTATATATAAATTAATATATAAATTAATTTACATCTAAAAACATCATAAGAGTTTATTACCATTAGTATTAATTAATCAATTAATTAAATAATTAATGTAATTTTTGTTTTTTTGGGAGTGAGGGGCCCATTTACTAATATGCCAGTAAATTACTACATCTACCATGTCATTTTTAGGTTATTTTTAGGTAAGTACAGCTTATTACCAGTTATTACCATGTTATTACACACTTATTACCACACTCATGGGTGTTTTAAACATTTGCAGCTGTACTGAACCCGTTGCTTCATCTTGCTTTGGGAGAAATGTTATTCAGTGCTCATGTATATGCTATGACGTCTTGTGATGATGTAGAACCACACATCACCAGTGCATGGTATATGATGTATATACTCACCTGTGACTAGTCTTTACCCATTTGGTGTAAAAGAGTAATGAGGTCGGAACTCAGGCTTTTACTTACTTGGGCTAGGCTAACCTCTGCAGAAGGGGAGGGAGGCACAGAAATTATACAAGGTTGATTATGCATGTAGATGAGTGCACAGTGTGTAACGAGTTCAATAACAACGAGGTTATGATTTGGAAGAGGTATTGATTAACCGATTATTGGATAATCGCTTGTTGCACTTAAAATGTTTTTATATTCATTGTTCCTGTTTTACCCAAAGTAGTAATGGTATATTCTGGGGGAGGGGCTAATCTAATATAACAGGGTGCAACATGGATAAAGGGGACCTTTTTTGCCCAGACCGAGAGGCTAAAGTGTGGAGTGCAAGATCTTTATGACTTTGTGGTCAGTCGATCTGCCTATCTCTGTATATGGAGTTTTGTTTATGTCGTTTTGTTTTTCGTTTAGTGTATGTGCCTGTAAATATGTAAATAGCTGTCTGTCTCGTGTGAATAAAACGGTGGAGGGGAAACATCTTAGTCCTCATGCCGTTCAACTTTTTCCAGGCCCTTAGACCTCTCGCCCGACACTACCCATAGTGTGTGACACACCACTCCTGCACCCTGCAGGGGCTGTGGGCCACGCACTATTACACGTCTCTAAGTAGAGAGCTGTATACCGTTTATTCCAACTTGTTGGTGAGCATTAGAAAACTGAAAACTGAAACTGAATTAGGTCTTGTTGTCGTGGTAATGAGTTTAAAAGAGCTGCTAGGACAGTCTGTAGTATTCCTCACGGGTAGTGAAAGATCTTCCAGCAGGAAAAGAAAAAAAGAGTAGCTTTCGTTTCGTATTCACCCCGATCACATCCTTAGCGGGGGTCAGTGGAAGGTCAGGTGGGAAGTACAGCGGAACCTTAAATTAACAACAGGACGGATCTCATATAAACTCAGATAAGCTGCAGTCTGTGCGGAGATAAGCTGCGATCGCTTATTGCCATTATTTGCTGTCTTAAAAGCTTAGTCAGAGCCAGGCATCCGCACACACACACACACACACACACAACCTGGCACACACACACACAAACACACACACACACACACTCACTAAACCGGGCACACACACACACACAAAACCTGGCACACACACATTCATACACACCCACACACACACACAGCCGCACACACACAACCTGGCACACACACACACACACACACAAACACACACACACACAAAACCTGGCACACACACACACACACACACACACACACACACACACACACACACACACACACACACACACACACACACACACACACACACACACACACACACACACACACACACACACACACAACCTGGCACACACACACACACACACATACACACATAAAACCTGGTACACACACACACACACACACACACACACACACACACACAAACACACACACACACACACTCACTAAACCTGGCACACACACACACAAAACCTGGCACACACACACACACAAACACACACACTAAACCTGGTACACACACACAAACACGCGCAAACACTAAACCTGGTACACACACACGCGCGCACACAAACACACACACAAACACACACACACACAAAACCTGGCACACACACACACACACACACACACTAAACCTGGCACACACACATTCATACACACCCGCACACACACATGTACACACACAAACACAGACACACTAAACCTGGCACACACACATTCATACACACACAAACACACACACACTAAACCTGGCACACACACATTCATACACACCCGCACACACACATATACACACACAAACACACACACACACTAAACCTGGTACACAAACACACACACACACACATAAACACACACACAAACACACACACACACTAAACCTGGTACACACACACACGCACACACACTAAACCTGGTACACACACACACACACACACACACGCACACAAACACACACACAAACACTAAACCTGGTACACACACACACTAAACCTGGCACACACACTCTAAACCTGGCACACACACATTCATACACACCCGCACACACACATATACACACGCATACACACACACATACCCGCACACACACAATCATACACACGCTCACTTCCTCACTTGCATTCTCTCTCTTTTCTCTCTTTCTGTCTTTCTACAGTGTTTGCATTTGGATTAAAAGACACAAATGGATTTTACCCTTGCTCTCAGTTTTAAGAGCCTCCACACACCTCACACGTGTGTTGTCATTCTGTCAGAGCCCTGGCTCTAAGCTGTTTGTGTCTATGGGGTAATGATATACAGCTTCCTGATAAGATAAGAATGTGTAAATAAATGAAATATCAGTAATCGGTCCTGCTGGGATGTGCCTGTTTGCAGATGTTAGTAGATTAATTGATCTGTGAACAGAAACCTGAACCGCTTTAGTCAAAGGATCCTGTTTAAAGCTTACACGAATAGTTCAGGCTGATAAAGTCATTTCATTAGAGCCTTTGTAATTGAGTCTCGTTGTGTTTCACTGTGTGGGCATCAGCAATGCCATTACGCAGAAATGTCCACTGTAGAAATCTGCTTTTTAAAGTAGTGCTTCACAGAAGCTGGGAATGTTAGCATCTAGCTAGCTTGGCGCTATTTGGATTTTATTTTTTTATAAGCTGTAGTTTAAATACAGGTATTTAGTTCCTAACAGGCACATAAGTAAACTGCTTTACTTGGTAGGTCTCAGTTTTTAACACCTTTCTGTGGCTTGAACTTTAGATGTCTTAATATTGTAGCTTTAGCCTGCTAGCCTGTTAGCCTGTTTGCTTTCAGCTGTCTACTAATGTGACTACAAATTACAAACCAGTTAAGGGGGGTTAAACTGGTCCCATGTTGGCTGGCTTTGTGCTAATGACTCTATTCTCTGGAGCTACCCCTAATTTAGATTTTGAGACATACAGGGGGTCCAAGAAGTAAATAAGGGGGTTTCAGACTCACCAGGGACCCTTGTATTTCACACCTTGTTTACATTTCTGCTAAAGCTCTGTGCTATTTAGGCAGTCGTGGGCTGGAAGTTAGGGAACCAGCCATGTGACCAAAGGGTCACTGGTTCGATTCCCTGAACCAACCGGACCTGCTCCCCAGGTGCCGTGGATAGGGCTGCCTACTGCTTCAGACAAGTGTGCTTACTGCAACTAGTATGTGTGTGTGTGTGCGCATGCACTAGTGTGTGTGTGTGTGTGTGTGTGTGTGTGTGCGTGCACTAGTGTGTGTGTGTTTATGTGTGTGTGCATGCACTAGTGTGTTTGTGTATGTGCACTAGTGTGGGTGTGTGTGTATGCACTTGTGTGTGTGTGTGTGTGTGTGTGCAAGCACTAGTGTGTGTGTGTGTGTGTGTGTGCGCTATAGTGTGTGTGTGTGTGTATGTGTCTGTGCATTAGTGGGTGTGTGTGCATGCACTTGTGTGGGTTTGTATGTGCGTGCACTCGTGTGTGCGCGTGTATATGCATGTTCATGCACTAGTGTGTGCACTAGTGTGTGTGTGCACTAGTGTGTGTATGTGTGTGCGTGCACTAGTGTGTGTGTGAGCGTGTATGTGTGTGTTCATGCACTAGTGCGTTTGTGTGTGTGTGCACTATGTGTATGTGTGTGTGTGCTTGCGTACTATGTGTGTGTATGTGTCTGTGCATTAGTGTGTGTGTATGTGTCTGCGCACTATGTGTGTGTGTGTGTGTGTATGTGAGTCCCTACTGTGTGTGTGTGAGCTTACCCATTGTTCGCACTGTATGTGTGTGTTCCATGTGTGCTTGTGTGAGTCCCTATGTGTGCCTGTGTGTGTGCACCATGTCATCTGTATGTATGTGTGTGTGTGTGCGTGTGTGTATGTGTGTGTGCATGTATGTGTCAGTTTTACTTCACGGATGGGTTAAAAGCAGTAGACAAATTCCTCTGTGTGCAAGAGCAAACAGCTCTTAATTCTAATTTACCCATTTACTTTAATTCGCCCAGTATCCTGGCTGTCCCGAGTGTCCCAGAGCACCCCCCAACACTGAATGAATAAAGCCATAAAGCAATACCAGACTTTGCTATCAAAGACACTTTCATTCCTTACCTAAGTATTACAGCCATAATCAGGAAACAAAGTGGGCACGTGTAAAATAGGGAGGGTAGACCTGCTGTGCACTAATATAATATCACTGGCAAAATAAACAAACCACCCTTCAATGTAGAAGAAGGACCTGCACTGTCAAAGTACTCTACAGCTAAAGAATTAAGATGAGACCCGTGACACCACTGACGTAGACCAAGTTATCTATATATAGCACCTATAAAAAGACTGGCTTGCACTTCCTGACTGGCCTGGCCGCTGTTCATTTCGGATAATCGTATTCACAGTATCCGCTGAACATGCCTATTAGTTAGCAGAGACAAACCTATTTCCTCAGTCAGACTTACATTACACACACACGCGCACACACACACACACACATATGTGCATGGTCTGGCGGGCAGAGATAAAGTCAGTGCAGACATTTCCCATTAGCCGCCTGTGAGCAGTGAGTGCGTGTGCTGTGTAAATTAGGCTAGAACAGCCATTCAGGTTCGTCCAATACAGCCCGCCAGTCCAGTACACTGCTTTAGGTCCGATACAGCCCGCTGGGTTAGTCTCCAACACAAAAGAAGTCATGGCACAACCACTCAATCCCAACACAAAGCCCTTACAGATTGGGCTCTCAATAGGGTCCGACAGACACCAAGCGCCAAACTTCACAAATTACTGCCTCCGTGTTTTCCTTCTGCTCGACACCTTCCAGCGTCCTGCTTGTTTTGCTGCTCAGTTCACAGGACTTTTTAAGACACTGTTAATAGCAGCTGGAGAAAACAGTGCACCACGTGTCCCTACCATTGTCCGCCTCTGTATGATGAGTCCCTACCATTGTCTGCCTCTGTATGATGAGTCCCTACCATTGTCTGCCTCTGTATGATGAGTCCCTACCATTGTCTGCCTCTGTATGATGAGTCCCTACCATTGTCCACCTCTGTATGATGAGTCCCTACCACTGTCCACCTCTGTATGATGTGTCCCTACCATTGTCTGCCTCTGTATGATGAGTCCCTACCTCTGTCCATGTATGATGTGTCCCTACCACTGTCCACCTCTGTATGATAAGTCCCTACCATTGTCCGCCTCTGTATGATGAGTCCCTACCATTATCTGCCTCTGTATGATGTGTCCCTACCATTGTCTGTGTCTGTATGATGAGTCCCTACCATTGTCTGCCTCTGTACTGTCTGCCTCTGTATGATGAGTCCCTACCATTGTCCACCTCTGTATGATGTGTCCCTACCACTGTCCACCTCTGTATGATGAGTCCCTACCATTGTCTGCCTCTGTATGATGAGTCCCTACCATTGTCTGCCTCTGTATGATGAGTCCCTACCATTGTCTGCCTCTGTATGATGTCTCCCTACCATTGTCTGCCTCTGTATGATGAGTCCCTACCATTGTCTGCCTCTGTATGATGAGTCCCTACCATTATCTGCCTCTGTATGATGAGTCCCTACCATTATCTGCCTCTGTATGATGTGTCCCTACCATTGTCCACCTCTGTATGATGAGTCCCTACCATTGTCTGCCTCTGTATGATGTGTCCCTACCATTGTCCGCCTCTGTATGTCCCTACCATTGTCCGCCTCTGTATGATGAGTCCCTACCATTGTCCACCTCTGTATGATGAGTCCCTACCATTGTCCACCTCTGTATGATGAGTCCCTACCATTGTCCACCTCTGTATGATGAGTCCCTACCATTGTCTGCCTCTGTATGATGAGTCCCTACCATTGTCCACCTCTGTATGATGAGTCCCTACCATTGTCCACCTCTGTATGATGAGTCCCTACCATTGTCTGCCTCTGTATGATGAGTCCCTACCATTGTCCACCTCTGTATGATGAGTCCCTACCATTGTCCACCTCTGTATGATGAGTCCCTACCATTGTCCACCTCTGTATGATGAGTCCCTACCATTGTCCACCTCTGTATGATGTCTCCCTACCATTGTCCACCTCTGTATGATGAGTCCCTAGGATTCCTACTGGTGATACACCATCAGCTTCACAGTTTAACAGAGGCCCTCTTTTACAACACAGTCTAAAAGAGACACTCCGGCCAAAATACAAATATAGAAACACCACATCTGCTGTAAGCACACACATCCACCCGTGTCCCACAGAGGTGCTGCAGGAGTGTCTAGAGTAAGATTCTTACAGTTTAAATATTACATGACGCAGGGTTACCAGATGTTCTCAGTTTCTGGGGACAGTCTCTGTTTTTGGTGGCCTGTTCCCAGCTAGAGCTGTCCCCGGGGTTGTCCCTGTGCATTAAAAACACACTAGGAAGTCTTACGCAAGACCTGGCAGCGGAGTTGCTGTCCAACAGAGGTTGCTGCACCAGAGCTAGCAGGTGTCAAATCAGTCCACAGCATCATCACAAATGTTTACAGGACACGTAGCATTAACCCCGGCATTAAAGCAGGGGTGGGTTACAGGACAGAATCGTACTCCCATGTCTGTGGTACACTACTTCATCTGATATATGTAACTGATATAGCTTTATTACTTGGCTCTGCTTGATAGCGAGAAGGCTAAGTCCACACAACCCAAGGCAGACAGAGTTGTGGTGCAGACACTCACAGTGTTTACATACAGTACATTATGCTCACTCATCAACTGCTCTTAGCTAATGCATCAGTTCAGAGGAAGCTTCCAATTGTAATGACCACTTACCCAAGTTTTCAATGGAGTAGTATCGCTGCTTACTGTCCACTCGAACCGTCTCGGCATAGGGGCTGCCGACGCCATATCCAATGATGTAGCCCCTGACCAGGATATTGGGATTCAGTGGGGGCGTCCAGCTCATGATGATGCTGTTGGGCAATGGACGGACATGCAGAGAGCTTGGCTGGTTCGGGACTTGGGTTTCTGGAGAGAGTAAAGACATGACGATAAACTCCATAGTACAACACACATGGCTTCAGGTTAAGGGCCAGAAAATCAAAAAACGTCTTTGGTAGAAACAGAGATATGCTAATACTAGCATCCCTGCTAGCCCATTCACCTCAGACCTTTCAGCTGGACAACTGTGTGTGCTGGAAGGTTCAGCGTTTGTGTTTATTAGTGGTAGTAGCACACCTTACCATAAGGCTGATGCTGAGGTTTTGCCTTATGTGCCAGTCTCCTACGGTGCAATTTACTGTTCCACCTTAAATGGTGCAGCAGGTGCATTCTGCGGACCCTGAGGCATTTGTGAATCGTTAGCGGTCTAGACGATACCGACATCTTCATCTCATTAAATCTACAAAGCTATATCTATAAAACTGGCCTGAGCTTGATGTTCACCTTGACTCTGAGGTGCAGTTTACTGTCACTGTGTTATTGTTTGGCTTGTGTATAAAAGCCCACGTCCTGTATGGTGGTCTTGTATGTCCTTGTTGCTGACTAGGCAGTACATTAGCCCATAGTACACAAAATAATCCCAACAAATCTCAATTTAATGACCTGGATATGACCAGTTTGCATCTCGGGTTTTTGTTTGTATAGATGCCAGTTTTTCCACATGGTATATGAAGACGTCCAGCCTTTGACTATTGGCTAATTAGTTGGATCCTTGGCCTATTGACCTGGTCAGGTAACCCCACTGCATTGCTAAGGGCTAGCTTGTTAGTGTAGGACACCCTGCTAAAACCCTTAGAATAACTGGACAAGGTTTCTGGATGATCAATATTCCTATATGCACCTGATACCTGTATGCTAATTCCAGTGAAGCTCCACCCACAAAACATCAGTCATCTCTGTTCACAAACTTGTATGGTCTATAGAATGGTCTATGATGCATCACCCACCCATAAACCACTGCGGCATCATCTTCCTGATATACATGATATTGTAACAGGATGGGTTTGAGAGGCCTACACGCTCAAGCTAATGTGTCCCTGCAGATGACCACTAATGTATGCTATCAAAATCGACGGACATATCTGTGTGCCTCAGGCTCCAGCCAAATGTCTTCTGTTAGCATTTCATACTCAGTTACTCATAACCGTATCACACGTACGCGGCCCATCGCTCTCAAGCGGTCTCTGGGACAACCCTGGCACCACACGCGCGTGCTAACACACTTATGAGAGCAGATTGGCAGCGGAGGCGTCCAAGAGGGCCCTGGAAGATGAAGGGGAGCTGGAAGCAGCCCAGAACAGCTGCTTTGCTATCAGTAAGAAAGCTCGGCTGGCTCTCAGGCGAGGGCTAAGGGCGGCTGGCCGGCGTCAGCGCCGCTAGACTAGGCTCATTTGCTAGCTGATATGCAAACGCTGCTGAAGTGCTACATCAACACATTGGGCCGGCGGTTCCAGAGTAAATATTTAATCATCTTACATGTGCTGAGGGGGAGGGGGAGGGGCTAATGTATGTTCTGTTAATGGGTTTTTGCGTAGCCTCCAGGAGTTAGCGGAACCGTCTGGGAGGCTAAAGCGGGAAAACAGGATGCATTTCTTTTGTGTGCGTGTTTATTTAATCGCGCTCACCATCGAGGTCGTTTTCTGGGGTTTCGCCCGTGTACCATTCACTGCTTGGACCTGTGCCATTGGCTGTCATGGCTGCCACTTGGAAGCTGTACTGGCTGCCTTTTTCCAGCCCTGTGGAGTGGGGGGAGAGAAGAGAGAGAGAGAGAGAGAGGGAGAGAGAGAGAGAGAGGAAGAGAGAGGAAGAGAAAGAAAGAAAGAAAGAAAGAAAGAAAGAAAGAAAGAAAGAAAGAAAGAAAGAAAAAGATAAATAGAGAGAAAAAAAGAATAAAGCGAAGCATAATGAGACACAAGAAAGACAGAACATAAGAGAAGATAAACGAAGAGAGAGGGAAGTGAGAAGGAGTGATAAGAGAAAGAAAGAGAAAGAGAGAAAAAGGTAGTAGATAATGAGTGAGAGCAAAAGCGAGAGAAGTGCAGAGGAAAAGCAAAAAATATAAGGAAGTGAGAGAGCAAAAAAATGATCGAGAGAGAGAGAAAGAAAGAGGGATAAAGGGACATAAAGAGAGGAAAGCAGCGAGGAAAATGAAAATAACAATAGAAAGGTGGAGGCAGAAACAAAAATAAAGAAAGAACAAAAGAGAATGAGAAAAAAGAAGGAAAGAAAGAAAGAAAGAAAGAAAGAAAGAAAGAAAAAAGAGAAAAAGAAAGAAAGAAAGAAAGAAAGATTAAGAAGAGGAAAGAAAGAAAGAAAGAAAGAAAGAAAGAAAGAAAGAAAGAAAGAAAGAAGGAAAGTGATAGAGAGACACCGTGATCGAGAAGATAAAAGAATAAGGTAAAGGAATAAGAGCGACCGAAAGGCAGACAGAGAAGGAGAAAGAGAAGGAGGGGAAGAGAGAGCAATAGAGGAAAAGAGTAAGAGCAAGAAAATAAAGAGGGAGAGAGGAATGAAAAAGAGAAAGGGATGGGAAAGAAGAGATAATAAAGATCAGAGATCAAGAGAGAGAGAAGGAGAGAGAGAAAAGAGGAGAAATGGGATGACAGAGAGATAAGGAGAGAAGTGAGAGATTAGCATTGGGGATTGTAATTAGTAAACACCATCATTCAGTGCGGCAAGGTAAACAAGGTCTCGCCGCCTCATCTAGACAGATCACCGTGCGTTTCCATCATCGACTCAGATACAAAACAGCAATTATTCTAGCGGGGCCGGCCTGTCTCTGAATACCCCAGAGTGTCAGGAATTAGCATAGCGCACGCCAACGCCACCGTGAAATGAATCCCTTCGGAAATGGAAACTTAGCAAGATATCATCAAGGGAATAATGGAAATGAATATTATATCCATCCAAATTCAGAAATCCCTATTCAAATAAACACCGGCGCATCGGAATGAGCTCGTGTCTGTCAGAGACGCTAGCCCCTCTCGACACCCTCGCGGCTACGTCTAAGACAACAAATCCTATTTGTGTCTGTATGCCGTGTGCCCGACCTCCTTAACATGCATGGGATTCCAGCTGAGGCAAGATCAAATGACAGGAGTGCAGTAACCTTCCATATGTACCGCAGCGTTACAATAAACCCGAATACATAAAGAGCTTCCAGGCTATTACAAACCAGTCTCCCGGCAAAAATTACACGTCAACAAACTGCTGATTCTCTGTTCGTCATTCTCATTGGCTCGCTGAGAATTCAGTCTTCCACCCATTCAGTGTTTTACATAGAGACGTGGAGGCGGCGGGACAGGACGGGGACTCACAGGGCGGAGAAACAAATACACACTGAAGGGAGAAATACACTCAGCACAGATTAGCACTGTGGTCCAGAGGGAGAAGTACCGGTGCAGGTCCACGGATCTGGATGTGAAAGGGATAAACAGTGAGCATCCTGACCAATCACAGAGGATCCGTAGGCATGTTCATAAACCCACGTGCTCAAAAGTTCTAAGAACCTCAGCAGATACAGGTCCAAAACCATGAAGGCCAATCCCTACGTCATCACGTTGTGTTCAGAAGAAAACCCATATATGCCCCGTATACTGCGGGAACATACTACCATGAGTTGACTGATGTAACTAACGTGTAGTAATGCATTAGTTACCATGTAGTAATGCATTAACACTGGTTACTAATGTTGAGTAAAGATGTAATAACACGTTAAGCCCTGTAAACACTGTTAATGTATACCTTCATGCTAACTAACGCATTAGTTAGCGTGTTGCTAGGTGATTGCTCTGGTATGCCAGGTGGTTGCCCTCTAAAGATCGTTGTTAGGACGGTGTTATGAAAGTTGCTCTAGTATTCCCGGTGGTTGCTACAGTGTTTAGCATTTCCTATGGCATCCCTTATTGTTGCTTTGTGGTGGCTAGGGTATTTCTTAATGGTTGCTAGAATGTTGCTAAGCGGTTGCTATGATATCCCAGGTACTTCCTAGGGGGTTGTTATGTGGTTGCTATGGTATCTCAAGTGGTTGCTAGGCAGTTGCTGTTATTCCAGGTGGTTATTAAGTTGGTATGGTATCCACATTGGTTGCTTTCGAAGCTGCTATGGAGTTTCTACCAGGCGGATGGTAGGGTGGTCCTAGGTGGTTGGTAGGGTGGCTGCTATGGAATCCTGCATTGTTGCTATGGAGTTGCTATGCGTTTATTGGCTTGTTGCCGTAATGTTTAGTGTTCAGTGTGAATGCGAGTGTGGACACTACATTTGACTGTGTTAAGGACTGTCTCCTGCTGGAGCTGCCGGAGCTGCTGGAGCTTTGTTGTCCTTCACTGATACAAGAGCCTGTACAATGGCTAAAAGGACGCTAATGCTAACACGGCTATGGGCTCAAGGAGCCATGCAGTCAGGGAAAACCATCAGTTAGAACACAGCTACACTATTCATTTGTTGCTCCTTATGGGTAACCTCCGGCAGGCCGACCTGATTTCACTGAAGGCTGCTGGTTGCGACTGTCTGACTTACTGTCTGGAATTCTGTCTGTTTTGTTCTCATCATCCTTGAAATTGAATATGTGGCAGCTTTTTGTTTACAGCTTTCAGAATACTGTGTCATCTCTCCATCTGAATAACTCTCCACAAGGCTGTTCCACTCTTCATGCTGGCAGCACTTCGGGCCCTGGGCGCTGACCACTCTAGGGTCATTCTCAGCTGTGGTTACGCTGGTGCCCAAGCTGCTGGATCAACATACAAATGAAACGTTTCCTTAGCATGGCAGTGATACAGCGGCATGCATTTCTGCACGCTGAGGTTCATAGCGATGTGCGGAACTGCTGTTGCTAATGAAGCACTGCTTGCGTGTCAATACTGGAGGACTACGTGGAGACTACTGGTAGCATTACTGGTAGCGTTCCAGGCTGTGACAGCAACCGTGTGGCGATCCGGAATGCCTGATGTTGCCTTTAAACAAGACTGGGGTTAGATTCACACTTGCCAGCTTCCTAACCGAATGGTCCGTTCCACCTTAAATGCTGCAGCTGCCTGAATGTAACTGTGGCACCATTTAAGGTGGAACCAAAAATCCGCATGACAAGCTGGCGAATTGGAACCTCAGCTCCCACATGTTTAGATCTTAGACAACTTGAACTCAGAGCTGCTAGTTTGCTCTGCACGTTTCACCCTGAGCAGCTTCATTCAGTGTTACCACTGACGAGACTAAAGAGAGGAGCAGCTCCACCTTTTATTAGCATCACAACCACAACAGCAACCTGTACCTAGCAGCCATGCTGTGTGGTTTCAGCAGTGTTTGCTGGCGGAAGCAGATCCTCCTAAACGTTGTGTTGATGTCGAGTTGAGAACTGAGGGGAGTAGCTAACGTCACCTGCTAGCAAGATTCAAGTAACTAGCATAGCTAAGTAAATAGTATGAGGAGCTAGCGCTGTTACACAGAGGTTGCTGTTATTTTCCTGCCCTTGGTTTTTCTATGCCACCTTTAAATGTTGATGTGCACAAACAAAAAAAAAAGGAAAAAGGGAAATTGGCACACAGTGTAAAGGGCAGCTGCTGGGCTCATAGGGCAAGGAGGAAACCATACTCAGCTTTCTCCATGTATTTGAATTGTGAAGTGAAATCTCTCCTTACATAGGCTCTAGCAGCATTCCACAGTGGAGGTCTGGCTGTAACCAGCAGAGGGACTACGGGTCAGTGGCTCTGATACCCTGCCCTTCTCTCTTATCAGGAAAGCCCAAAATGAAGTGACTTAATTCAAGACAAGCAGGCACTCCGAGGAGCACCCCGGACAGAAGGAGGTCGGCAGAGAGAGAAAGACTCACCGGTAAAGAGATACCAGAGGTTGTTGGGTTCAATGGCCTCCTGCTCTCCACGCCGGCCGGTTTTGCGATAGCGGATTTTGTAGCCTGTGATGAAGCCGTTCTGCGCGTTGGCCGGAGGAGGCTGCCAGCTCACCTTAATACTCTGAAAGAATGAAGAGGACACAGTCAGAACATTAGTGTGAAACTAATAATCATCTGTAGGCATTATTAAAAGCCACCTGTTATGCTAATTTACACTGCTACATCCTTCACTTTTCCCAAAACACCACATCGTATTCTACATCTACATTCACCCTCTGTCTGAAACCGTGTTAGATCTCCCGGGTCCTTAAGCCCCGCCTCCCGATAAGCATGGATGACCACTCTCCTGTAATATCTCCATCGCTTTCCTGTTAAGACATCCTTTTACCGGTTTTAGCTCTTTTGAAAACCAGTCTGGAGATTTCTTAGTCACTCTCTGCTTTTCTCTTCCAAGGCCTATTATGAAAACATGTTCTCGGATTCCTTTACAGCATCTGCCATGATGTCTACATTGGGAACACCAAGCTAGCTTCTACTAACATCTAACCAAAGACCCATACAAGCTGATGTACAGTGCAAGAGGTCTCGTTCCCACTTCACAAGTTACACAGGGAAACCCGTTCTCCTCTGTGTGGACCCGAGGAGGATGGGTTACCGTTTTGAGTCTTGGTTCCTCTCAACGCTTCTTCCTTTTGCTCTGAGGGAGTTGTTCTCTGTGGCCCTTCTTTTGCTCACTGGGGCTTTGGGCCCAGATTCCCTGTAAAGCTGCTTAGTAACAACACCTGTATACAGATCTGGATAAATTTAAGAGACCACCTCCAAGTGATCAGTGTCTCTAGTTGTGCAGGTTCTGGGTTTGTGTTGGACCAGAATTCCTCAGTTCTGTTTGATTCTCTACACTACTGGAACCATGTCTCCCAAACTCCAGATCAGATATTGTATTAGATCTGTTTATTTAGAAAATCACTAATGACCTCCAGAAGCCTGTTTTTAGAACCATGCTCGCTGTGCGTTTCACCCCAGCCAACGCTCGACAGTCTCTCTGTAGGTCACCTGAGGTCATCTTACGGTGGTTAAGGGACATTGGAATGAGGTGGCGCTCATCACGGTCAGTAGAGAGTGGGTTTGGCCCTCTGCCAGTCTGTAGCTGTGTTGTCTTGTGTGTTTGCTGCTTGACCTCGTTCTTATGAACCCGACGCTCACTGTATCTGAATAACTCTCCACAAGGCTTTTCCACTCTTCATGCTGGCAGCACTTCGGGCCCTGGGCGCTGACCACTCTAGGGTCATTCCCAGCTGTGGTTACGCTGGTGCCCAAGCTGCTGGATCAACATACAAATGATG
Organism: Prochilodus magdalenae; assembly: GCA_024036415.1. NCBI lineage: Eukaryota > Metazoa > Chordata > Actinopteri > Characiformes > Prochilodontidae > Prochilodus > Prochilodus magdalenae. The sequence goes on along the minus strand of JAMWET010004066.1, from coordinate 776,095 downwards.
CAACGTTTCCTTAGCATGGCAGTGATACAGCGGCATGCATTTCTGTACTCTGAGATTTGTAGCGATGTGTGTAACTGCTGTTGCTAACGAAGCACTGCTTGCGTGTCATAACTGGAAGACTATGTGGAGAAGTAGCGTTCCAGGCTGTGACAGCAACCGTGTGGCGATCCGGAATGCCTGATGTAGCCTTTAAACAAGACTGGGGTTGGAGTCACACTTGCCAGCTTCCTAATCAAACGGTCCGTTCCACCTTAAATGCTGCAGCTGCCTGAATGTAACTGTGGCACCATTTAAGGTGGAACCAAAAATCCGCATGACAAGCTGGCGAATTGGAACCTCAGCTCCCACATGTTCAGATCTTAGACAACTTGAACTCAGAGCTGTTAGTTGGCTCTGCACGTTTCACCCTGAGCAGCTTCATTCAGTGTTACCACTGACGAGACTAAAGAGAGGAGCAGCTCCACCTTTATTAGCATCACAACCCCAACAGCAACCTGTACCTAGCAGCCATGCTGTGTGGTTTTAGCAGTGTTTGCTGGCTGAAGCAAACACTCACTGTATCTGCCAGTGAAGCTAGAACCCAGCCTTCTGTTCCTCACTTAGAACCTGCTGTACATGTGGATCTGGCCTGGGAGATTGTGAGTTCAAGACAACACATCACAGTGCTCTATAGCATCTCCACACATCCCAGCTTCACACCCCTCTGAAATTACTGAGCTGCCTTGCTGGTGCACGAACGCTGGTGATCGATCTGGCATATACACGCTCTGCTGTGCGGGTGGCCCCTGTGCTCTGTGTTGGGTATGCGTGCAGTAATTATGTAGTGGAAACGTGTTTAATTGCTCACTAAAGCAGAGAAGGAAATTAATTGTTTTGACGGGGCCTTTAGCATGGAGAAAGCAACGGCAGCCATGCAGAACCGGAGCTTCATTTGTGGAAAAGATCAGCATGTAAACAAAGCCCTGGCGCTTCTGCTCCCTCCATCTCTCTTTTCATCTCTCCCCCTCGCTCTGGTCTCTATCCTGTCAACAAGCAGATCCTCATCCCCATCAAAACAACTTCTCCCCTCTTCAGCCGCCATCGAGGAGGCTTAAGGATGCGACTGGTCACCTAGTTACTGGTACGAGGAAGGCTCCTTCTCCAGCGTCATTAAGAGATACATCAGTCAAGCGGTGGTCTGTGCGGAAACGCGTGTAGGGGGATAGAGTGCTTCTTGTGATCTTGTGTGCCTGTTCAAACAATGTACACAGGAGACACTCGAGTAGAGACAGGTGATTATTCATAATTCAGTATTTTCCTATTTCTGAGCCACTGCGATATATCAACAACTACCTAACAACAGAAATAAATAAAGAGTGAAATAAATCAGTAAATAACTGATCAATAAAGACAACAGAGTTAATAATAATAATAATAATAATAATAATAATAATAATAATAATAATAATAATAATAATAATAATAATAATAATAATAATAATAATAACAACAACAACAACAACAATAATAATAATATAAACATTAATATATATAATAATATTATTAATAATAATATTAATTTTATTACTTTAATTTAATTTAATTATACATTTTGATATAAACAGAAAGCATATTTTAGAAATAGACAGAGAGATATGTAGATTTATAAAATCTATTTGATCAATTTAAAATGAAGTTAATAAATTATTACTATACTACATTTATATTGTGATAGCAGTATTACTATAATTTAAAAAATGAATATTTTACCAATGTAAAACATTTAAATAAAATTATGATTATGACTATTATTTTTATTTATTTTTTTTAAATTAATTTTATCATTATTTATTATATTCACTTACATACTTTTATTTGTTTCTTTCTATCTTTATTTATATAACAACAAATACTATGTACAATACATTTTAAATTATATGTAAAATTTTTGCTAAAATTGCTTATTTTTATAATTAACAAAAAATATTATTAATATTATTATTATTACCATCATCATCATCATTATTATTATTATTATTATTATTATTATTATTATTATTATTATTAATTATTAAATTAATATTTTCATTATTTATTATATTTAATTACATACTTTTATTTGATTCTTTTTATCTTTATTTATATAACAACAAATATTATGTACAATACATTTTAAATTATATGTAAAATGAAAAAAAATATTAATATTGTTACATTTTGTTATGCTTATTTTTATAATTAACAACAGTTAACAAAAGTTTTTTTTTTTTTTTTTTTTTATTATTATATTTTAAAAAATTTTAAAAGTAACCATAAGCTTCACCATAAATGCCTTCAAAATCAGTTTTCCACAGAAAAACTTTTGACATGTCCTACAGCAGCTTCTTCATGTTTTGGCACATTCAGGTTTCCCGGCGGCGGCAGGTGCTTCTACCTTTTGTAAACACTATCTGCTTCCACATAATTTGAAGCTCAGAAACTGGGCTATGGAGCCAAACCAATTTCCAAATGATCAAGGACTCTCTCTATTTGAAACAAATTGTTTGGCGCGCTCCGCTCTCCCCCTTCATCCTCAATTCTATTTTTGTCTTTGTGGCTGCTCTCTAAAATAATACTCCACAGGTTTCTGTAGCTACCAACAGGCAAACACACCCAGTACACACAGACCGCGTACCATGCACAACGTAGCATCATATAGCCCATACGCTCTGGGTGCTAGTATAATGAAATGATCTGTGAAGGCACTGTAACCGGTCGTGTGAACGTTGTAGATCATTTAAAGACAGATTTCAGTGAATGATGCTAATGAGGCTAAAAATGAATGACAGGTGACCGGCACTGGATTTGGTCAGCTTCCACTCATTGCAACATTAGCCTGTATTGTTGGGCTATTCCTGTTTCCAGTGCACCGAGGCCGAGGATAATTGGGGGGCTTTTAACAGCAACTGAACTAGAGTGGAAAGCCAGCGCAGTGCCTGCTGTATCAGTAACACCTGCCTCTTACCGTTGCATAGGAAAGTGGCTGCAACTGCGCTCGCCATGTCCTGACAAAAGCACCCACCGTTGGATTAATTAAACTTTGCAGGGGCCTGTGAGCAGGGTGTGACGGCTAAACTCTGCCTGCACGGGCCTGCCTGCACAGGAATGCCATCATATGTTTAGCAACTGTCGCTTTGGCTCAGTAGCGAGTTGGCATTAATGCCAGCTGCCTAGCATAGAGGGGGTGGTGGCCTTGCCATCTGTGGAGGAGGGGAGGCGGGGACGAGCGAGCCTGTTAGCATGCAAATAAACCAATTAAAATTCATGCCGCGCTGTTGCCAAACACGTCAAGTACACCCTGGTTTAGGCGCACCTTCTCCATGTCTCTCATCCTTCGCTTCCTTCAAGCCGCGACGCCGTTAGCATATTCCACTGAGGCCTGGCTAGCAACCCGTGTCCACTCAGTTCCACAGGTGTGCTTCTCTAAGACCCTTCGTCGGACCACGACATTTCTCTCAGTGAGCTGCCAACTTCAGCGGCTACCGGATTCATTAGCCAAGCTGGAGTAGGTGTCTCTCGTTCCGGGGAAAGTACCAGTGAACATACATCACTCCACAAGCTACAGAAGTGCATCTACATGACCCTTCAGTGGTCCAAGACATCTTTCCCGGTAAGCCTTCGACTGTAGGGCTTCCGTATTCATTATCTAAAGCAGGTGTTGCTTATTCGGGTAGCATAGCACCTGATTCTGAATGAGTATACCACTCCTTAGGCTTCTCTAGCCAACAGCTAGAGTCCACTGAGGTAGCTAAGACATTCATTATCCTAGCTGAAGTGGGTGTTACTCATTATCCTAGCATAACATCCCAGTCTTAAACATCCCACACTTTGGGCTACACCAAAACACCAATCTCAGTAAGCCATCGACTCTCCTAATTAGCCCGTTCATTGTCTAACTTAGGTGTTGCTAATTCTGTTAGCGCACAACCAAATCCTGAATGAGTTTACCAACACTTAGGGGCCAGCTGTATGTTTCCCAGACCCTTTAGCATAACACTTCTCTCAATAAGCAGTCGACCGCAGTGGCTGGAGTGTTCATTAGCCTAGCTAAAGTAGGTGTTTCGCATCCTGTTGGCACCCAGCATAGCACCCAAACTTTGATTGAATACAGCTTAGCTTGCAGGTGGGCCAAAACATCTTTCACAGTCAGCTGTAGTGGCGAGTGCATTCGTTAGCTAAAGCAAGTGTTGCTTATTCTTGAAGCATAGCACCTGATCCTGAATGAGTCCACTACTACCTAGGGTCCAAGTGTAAATAAACCACCTCCCTGGCCAACAGCAACTTTCTAAATAAGCCAACAAACTGAAGCTAGCACATTCATTATCCTGGCTGAGATGGGTATTGCTCATTATGTTAGCTTAAGCTCCCTATCTTAAATATACAGCACTTAAGGCTACAGATGTGTTCCCCTGTAGTAGCCCATCAACTCTAGCAACTAGCATATTCATTATCTGAAGTAGGTGTTGCTCATTCTGTTAGCATAGCACCTGATCCTGAATGAGTCCACCACTTTACCTGGGGTCCAGGTGTAAATAAACCATCTCCCTGATCAACAACAACTTTCTAAATAAGCCAACAAACTGAAGCTAGCACATTCATTATCCTGGCTGAGGTTGGTATTACTCAATCTTAACCATACCACACTTTGGGCCGGCTACAGATGAGTCGCTAAGACCCCGTAGTAGCCCATCAACTCTAGCAACTAGCATATTCATAATCTGAAGGAGGTGTTGCTCATTCTGTTAGCTTAGCGCCTGATCCTGAATGAGCAACACATTATTTAGGGTACGGACGCATGGTTCGAAGATGCTTCACTGGATCAAAACACTTCTCTCAACTGCACTGGCTAGAGTGTTCATTAGGTGTCTTAAATATACCGCACTTTGGGCTACAGATGTGTCCCCCCGTAGTAGCCCATCAACTCTAGCAACTAGCATATTCATTATCTGAAGGAGGTGTCACTCATTCTGTTAGCATAGCACCTGATCCTGAATGAGTCCACCACTACCTAGGGTCCAGGTGTAAATAAACCATCTCCCTGACCAACAACAACTTTCTAAATAAGCCAACAAACTGAAGCTAGCACATTCATTATCCTGGCTAAAGTGGGTATTACTCATAATCTTAACCATACCACACTTTGGGCCGGCTACAGATGAGTCGCTAAGACTCCACTGTAGCCCATCAACTCTAGCAACTAGCGTATTCATTATCTAAAGTAGGTGTTGCTCATTCTGTTAGCTTAGCGCCTGATCCTGAATGAGTAACCCATTATTTAGGACACATGGTTCGAAGATGCTTTACTGGACCAAACACTTCTCTCAATAACTGCACTGGCTAGCGTGTTCATTAGGCTTGCTAAAGTAGGTGTTATGGTCCTGTTAGCACCCAGCATAGCAACCAGCTGTGGCTAAATGCACACACTCTTTAGCATGCATATGGGCTTCTGTGCTGCTGTTCACTCGGTCACAACATCTCTCAACACAGAGTCGAATGCAGTGGCTACAGCAGCAGTCATTAGCTTAAAAGGTGTTATACATGCTAGCTAGCCATGAAACGAGCCACTTACTTAACACTTTTATATCAGAGCTTGTATAGCTGGTTTGCATTGCAGAAATGATGAACATATTAAAAGACTCAGCATCAGCATCAGTGAGGAGTCTGGCTCAAACAGCCACCGGAACCCTGATATTAGATTTCCGGTTTTAGCTTCCATATTAAACAACTGATTCAAACAGCACCATGATCCACACATCACTCGGACCAGAGTGATGTCATCAGGCTGTGACCAGGAATCAGTCAGTACTCCAGCTCCAAACACCACTCAGCATATCCATTCACTCTTCACTACTACACACTCATTATCAAATAGTTGCAAACAGAAGGAGGTGTGGGATGGCGATGCATTTTGGTAGAAAGACTGATATGCGGAATATTTATTGAGCTACACATACAGAAGTCTGTCTGGTATGTCGTCGGCCGTCATGTTTGATGCAGTTTGAGTATTCCCACGCAGATCCTGCAGATTTTGTGTTAGGGGTGGAGGTGGAGTGACACCAGGCCTTCTGGACACTGACCAAGGGGCCTCCACCAATACAACACGTCTCCACCAACACCAATGAGTCACTCCATGACAGTCTGGCATGACACGTCTTTGCCGACGTTGACGTGGTGTTAGGGGCAGTCGTCATGACGGTCTGCGTGAATGTAGTTGTGCGTTGTGTAGCCGTCAGCCAATGGTGCCTGCTCACTGAATGTCTACAGTCGTGGCTGTTGGCTACAGCGTAAAGGCCTGTCCATGCTTACGTCGCATGAGCTGAATCACACGTCTCACAATATCCAGTCTACCCACCAAGTCTCACTCCTGCCGGCTGATTTGTGTTTGTGCAACTATGTGTCCCTTTCACTGTAAAATGCTTTTACCTAACAGGCATGTGTGCGGACATGGATAAAATAGCGCCCAGTCTGTTCCCAATAGGCCGTTCCATGTTTCCCAATAGACCACCAGTGTCTAGGTGGTGCTCATTCTGCTAGCCTAGCACCGAGTCCCTCCCGAACATACCCAATCTTTAGGGTAAAGCGTTCATTAGCTAAAGTGGGTGTTGCTCATTCCGTTAGCATATCGCGCTAGTGCCGTTGATGAGGATGAATCCATTAACATTTGCTGGCACCTGTTCCCGGGTTTGGGTCCGCATTCTTAATTGATTACAGCAGGTCGGAAAGACAAGTGTGTGTGTGTGGCTGTGTGTGTGCCAGAGAGTGTGTGTGAGAGGAGCGGGAGCCATTAAAGTAGAAACTGTGAGTGTCATTTTGGCCCTGTCGTCTTGCTAATTATCCCGTGTAGAACAGGGCAAATCGGCTTGGAACAACGTGGACCCGTTTTCCGCTGGCAGGTGCAGAGAAAAGAGAGAGAGAGAAGGGGGTGGGGTGGGGGATGAGAGAGAGCAGCGGCTAGGCCTGAGAAATTACTTTTCAGAATTTTTGGGCCGTAGCTTTAACAAGCTCTGTCCGCCTGAACGTTCAGCGTTTAAGGCGGACGTCCAAGGTTGGCCATTTTTCTCCTTTTTTTTTCTTTTCTTTTTTGTTTTTTGTTTATATATTTTTTGCTTTTTTTTGTTTTTTTTTCCTCCTGCAAATTCATCGAGTGTTCTGTTAGTCAAGCAGTTGCTTGCTATAGTGTCAGTTCCAGCTAAACATTGTTGACTGCTGTCAAAACACTCTTGGAGTTCATTCATCATCCGCCACCAAAAAGAAAAACAGGTTCCTCCCGCACCTGAATCTACAGACGCCGTGGAACAAAAGCCATGCATAAAATCTGGTTTCACAGCGCATGCTGAGGTGCCTTGTCTACAGCTTAATTCAGCGCCGGGACGGACCAAAGCGGATTCACAGGAGAACTGCTAGGAAGGTTTTGGGGAACGCTACAGTCGCATTGAGCCGAAATGGACTGTTTCTACTTTGTTACCTCACATCCCTGGTCATATTCAGCATGATCCCATCCCTGGTCATATTCAGCGTGATCCCATCCCTGGTCATATCCAGCATGATCCCATCCCTGGTCATATTCAGCGTGATCCCATCCCTGGTCATATTCAGCATGATCCCATCCCTGGTCATATCCAGCGTGATCCCATCCCTGGTCATATTCAGCATGATCCCATCCCTGGTCATATTCAGCATGATCCCATCCCTGGTCATATCCAGCATGATCCCATCCCTGGTCATATTCAGCATGATCCCATCCCTGGTCATATTCAGCATGATCCCATCCCTGGTCATATCCAGCATGATCCCATCCCTGGTCATATTCAGCATGATCCCATCCCTGGTCATATTCAGCGTGATCCCATCCCTGGTCATATTCAGCATGATCCCATCCCTGGTCATATTCAGCATGATCCCATCCCTGGTCATATTCAGCATGATCCCATCCCTGGTCATATTCAGCGTGATCCCATCCCTGGTCATATTCAGCGTGATCACATCCCTGGTCATATTCAGCATGATCCCATCCCTGGTCATATTCAGCGTGATCCCATCCCTGGTCATATTCAGCGTGATCCCATCCCTGGTCATATTCAGCATGATCCCATCCCTGGTCATATCCAGCGTGATCCCATCCCTGGTCATATTCAGCGTGATCCCATCCCTGGTCGTATTCAGCGTGATCACATCCCTGGTCGTATTCAGCGTGATCCCATCCCTGGTCATATCCAGCATGATAACATCCCTAGTCATATTCAGCGTGATCACATCCCTGGTCATATCCAGCGTGATCCCATCCCTGGTCATATTCAGGATGATTCTTCATATTACACAGGTCTCTTTCTGCAGGCCCTCTAGTGATTGATATTTTTATTAACTGAACCAAATTGAAGATTACTGTACATTTTTTGGCTCAATGCCAAGATAAAAAATGCATCAACTTAACACTGACCTCTAATGTCTACTAAGGCTAAATACAGTACATCAGGTAGAGGTGGCATAGACCAGGCAACTTAAATTGTTATTGCTTGACGATAATGACTTAAGTCGTCACTGATCATGTGACTATGACGCTAACAACATGAATGCCTCAGAAAAGATCACAGGTGATGAGGCTGTTTATTTCAGGGTGCATATCCGGTTTACTGCAGACCGGCAATGCGATCCAGGGCTTGTCGAAACGGGCACACCATCTGTGGAGTCTTTCTTCATTCTAATATTTCTCCACTGATGTACGGTGCTGCAGATATTCAGATTTTAAACAGATCAGATATCAAATCATTATCACAGTGTTCCCCAGGACGACTATAAAAGGACATGTGTGGGAGAGGGGACCTAACATCCTACAGTCCTGTATCGCTTGTGGTATGGTTCACGCTCCTGTGTGTTCTCCTCCACAAACTACATTCCCCACAATGCAATCATGATGTCATCACCACATCACAATTCTCCCTTCTCCTCACCCGAATATTAATGAACTCTGTTGTTCATTTTCCTCGACAGGCTGCATTTAAAATCTGCAGTACAGTAACATGTGATTGTAATCCCCAGTAGTTACTGTCATCATTAATTATACAATTATTACATAGTAATTAAATACAATTTCACCATCTTCAAATCCTGCATTTCTCTAGTTTACTTACAAACACAAACCAGCCAGAAATTACATATAATGAGCCTATAAAGCCTCGATCACTGGACCGGATTATATAACCGGACTGTAAGGGCTAATGCCAGTCATAAAGACGAAGCATTAAACTTTTGTCTATGAGTTTGAAGATGAACTCTGGATGAGCCTTTAAACCTTCAAACCGTCACCACAACTTCTAGCACTGTTTATCATCAGCAGAGTGAAGGGCAGTTAGCATTAAAGCTTAAGGCCACCTGAGACCGCCTGTTCCTGCAATCGCTATTGACAACCAAATTTGACACTGCTGTCAGCCAGATGTGTGTGTTAGCGTGTGTGTGTGCGCGTGTATGTGTGTGTGTGAGTGTGTGTGTATATGAGTGTCTGTGTATATGAGTGTGTGTGTGTGTATGAGTGTGTGTGTGTGTGTGTGTGTGTGTATGTGTGTGTGAGTGTGTGTGTGTGTGTGTGTATGAATGTATGTGTGTGTGTGTGCGTGTGTGTAGGTGTGTGTGTGTGTGAGTGTGTGTGTGTGTGTGTGTGTGTGAGTGTGTGTGTGTGTGTGTGTGTATGAATGTATGTGTGTGTGTGTGCGTGTGTGTAGGTGTGTGTGTGTATATATATGAGTGTCTGTATATGAGTGTATATGTGAGTGTGTGTGTGTGTGTGTGTGTATGTGTGTGTGAGTGTATGTGTGTGTGTGTGTGTGTGTGTAGGTGTGTGTGTATATATATGAGTGTCTGTATATGAGTGTATATGTGAGTGTGTGTGTGTGTGCGCGTGTGTGTATATATGAGTGTGTGTATGAGTGAGTGTGTGTGTGTGTATATATATGAGTGTCTGTGTATATGAGTGTGTGTGTGTGTGTGTATATGAGTGTATGTGTGTGCCTGTGTGCGTGTATGTCTGTGTGTGCGTGCGTGTGTGTGCCTGTGTGTGTGTGTGTGCGTGTGTAAGTGAGTGTGTGTGTGTGTGTGCCTGTGTGTGTGTGTGCGTTTGTGTGTAAGTGAGTGTGTGTGTGTGTATATGAGTGTGGGTGTGTGTGTGCGCGTGTGCGCTTGTGTGCGTGTGTGTGTGTATGTGTGTGTGTGTGTGTGTGTAAGTGAGTGTGAGTGTGTGTGTATGTGTGTGTGTCTGCAGGCTTGTTGTCTCGACTGAAAAGCTTGTTTGGTGCTGCACAGAAAATGACCTCAGCTCGGTCTCACTGGACATCAACTCTATCAGTACCTGCTCAAACTCAGAACCAAGGACTCTGCACTTGTGACTGACTACAGCATCTTAAATCTATTATCTGATATCTCTCTGTTTGAGACTGTTCCCAGAACATGCTTTGTAACTTATATATAAATGTCTGAAGCTGTTCTATCCTTAGGTAACTGGAAGGCAACGGCTTTCGAGCATTGCTTCTTCATATAACAAAACTTAATAACAAGCAACATTTCTCAAATGAGAAAATGAAAATTATCTGCATTTGTCTTGATATTAGTCAGATGATCTATATTGTCCTGAAATAAGAAAAATAAACTGTTTTTAAAAAAATAAGTAAAATGATCTGTATTTTCCTCACATCAAAAAATGATCTATATTTATTGTTCTTAAAATGAGCATTATTTCTTGCATTAAGTAAACGATTACCATTTTTCCACAATTAGCTGCATTACATCCTTAAACAAACAAAACCATCTGCATTTTTCCAGAATTAAGTAAAAATATTGTGCATTATTTATATTATTGAGCACCATAACCTCTGTATCTTCTTAGTATATGTAAAATGATCTACATTATTCCCTGATATAAGTCAAATGGAATAAGACAGCTAGAATATAATACAGAAATAAGTGAGTTTGCTATAGTTATGGCATTTAGCTGACACTCTTACTCAGAGCGACTTACAAGAGTATTCATATTACAGGTAGGCCAATGTGGTGTTAGGAGTCTTGCCCAAGGACTCTTATTGGTGTAGCACAGCATAGTCACCCAGACTGGGAATCGAACCCGTCTCCCACATGGGACGGTAGCTTCCTGGTGAGTAGTGGTGTTATCTGCTGCGCCACACCAACCATAGTCCTACCGCAATCTTATGATGGGAAACACATGATATTGTAGATATCATAGTATAGTAGATATGAGATGATGATTGTCTTAGCACTATACAGTTGTTTGCAGTATGGGAGATGTTCCAGCCGACCCTCCGTGCTGAGTCACTGTAAAACTGCTACAGAGGAAAAGGCTACAAGGCTCAGTCCCAACATTCTACTGTGTGTCAGTGTGTGTGCCTGTCTGCCTACCTACCTGTGTGTGTCTGAGGCAGCACTGCGTCGGAAGTGTTTCACTAGCCCGACAGGAGCACAAAGGGTATTTAATACAGTGCTCCCGGAGCCTGGTCTGTCAGGGGTACCACAATCGTGAAGCTCTTCCTCTCTTTAAACCGTGTTACAGAGCTCAGTGTGCCGGCAGTCTTCGGAGATACATCTCATGGTCACTTCACACAGTCAGTAAAAATGGCCGGCACTTCAAATTTGACCTTCTCTTGCTCCTCTGAGAGCATTTCCGCCCCTCTTCCACCCCGCTTGTTCTCCCACTTACGCGCCAAATGAATAACTCAATAGGGCTGAATGCTGAATTCCAGGAAGGTGAAGTGGAATGCTAAGCCATGGTTACCGCTCTGAAGTCTCAATCAATATAGGATATGTAAGATATGGGCCACATAGCGCTACAGTCTGATACATGCGGGCGGTTGTTGGAGATTCCGGTTGCACTGCTGTATGCATAGCGGATGCTACTACCGGACTACTGGCTAACAGATGCCAGAACACCCATAACATCATGGCTCTAGCGATAACATGACAGATTCAGATGACCGTACAGACCAGCTTGGGTGACAAAGTGTCTTGGTCTTGGGACAGCATCAGTTGCTAGAACAGCTTTGACCCACTTTGGGATATAATCTAGAAGCCTATGCAACAGTACTAGAGGGATGGGACATCATTTGCCCCTTAGTTATTATTTGTCCTACCATTTGCCACTCCCATCGGGACTGAAATCATCTTAGGTATAAACACTAAATGCCCACCAAACAGACTTTCTTCTCTGTACAGGTCAAGCTTTCTGGGCTGTACTGGTGTATGCTACAAGTATCTCCACAATGGCAGCCTTACAGGAGAAGGCAAAAACCCATAGTGATTATAATTAAGATTTTCCCTATTAGTCCCACAGTGGGGAAAGTCCTCTGCATTAAACCCATCCGTGAAGTGAAACACCCACATACACACTCCCCTCAGTTGAACACACCTACCGGGCAGTTTGCACCTCCCAGAGTGGTGGTTGGCCTATCCACGGCCCCCGGGGAGCAGTTGGGGGTACCAGGGCCCTCAGTTGCTCAAGGGCACCATCAGTCCCTTACTTGTTCATTTGTAATGAATCGAACTGGCGACCCTCCGGTCACAAGGCTGGTTCCCTAACCTCCAGCCCATGCCTGCCACATGTAAGTCAATGGAACCAAACTCCGCCCCAAACCCCGCCCCCCCCACAAAACGATTTTGGGCCATATCTGTTGGTCCATTCACATGAAAGCTATGTAAACAGCAGCAGCTGTGTTCACATGAGGCATACAAGTGAAAACCGACACAAATGGAGAAATATATTTTTCTTTTGACAATGATGACATACACTCTCCCTCTTATGGGGAGCATAGTGGAGGACAGATTATCCGACCAGGTCTCTCTTGTCCTGTAGAGCAGTGCTGATGGTTGATGCACCACAGACCTTTTTTAACGTCGGGTTCATGTTCACTGCAGGCTTACAGTATTTCCTCTCTCTGTATGCAGCCCTGGAATGGATTGTACCAGCTGACACAGTCTGACCACGTCTTACATTGATAGTCAGTCAGTTCAGCGCCAAAAATGCCATATTATTTTCGCTTAGAAAGTTAATAAAACCACTTAGCATGAAACTGTAAGTATTAATAAAGTTAGAATAATTTTTCTAAACATCTAAAGAACATCTAAGATTACTGTGTTAAGTGTTACCACAGTTTGGAAACCTGAAAAGCTAGAAAACGATGCTACTGGAGATTCGTTCACATGTCCAGTGATGTGAAGTGCGGTGGGCTTTGTGTTCCTAGTCATTAATCATCTTTGTCTTGATCTGAATCTTTTACCACTCGTACGATTTCACATTCTTTGTGTTTTGGGTTGAGTAGGCTTAGCGTCCACCTGTTGCAGCAGTGATCCGCCACCCACATGTTTCCAAAAGCTGAGTTTCCGTGCCTCCAATGTTTGTCCTTCAAAACACCATCATTGCTGCATCTTCAGTCTGCCCTCTCCATTCTGCCCCCTGCTCTCTCATTTATTTCCTTTCTCTCAGCTCCACTGGACTCCCATTCTGCATCAGCACCACTCAGTACTACATTTCAACCTTTTCATCTACAAATGGAACATTATAAAACACAGCAACCTCCTCTCAGCTCCATCTACACAGTGTATACACACACATATGGATGCTGTCTGCTTCATAACGTTTACATACAGTTAGACAAATAGTTGTACACCAGAGCGAATCAGCCGACAGGAATGAAGCTCAGTGGGTAGGTCTGACATTGTAAGACATCAGTCCCATATCTGATGTAAGCAAGGACGGGCCTTATTGCTACACCTAACTGACCCAACAGCTACGACAGTGGATATTCAGCCCTCCATTAGTCATCCTGTTAGTGCCTGCACAACACAGGACACATGCACACAGACCATTACTGCGGCTGCCCTTAACACCACGTCACACTCGCCAAAGACTGCAATGGTGTCGTCGCAGACCGCCACAGAGTGTATCAGACTGACAGCAGGTCATCTTCAGCGATGAGTCCCACTTTTGTCTTGGTGAAGAATATACAGCTCTGGAAATAAATCAGAGAGCACTCCAGTTCCTTCCTAAATCAGCATCTCCACATGTACAGCAGGTTCTCAGTGAGGAACCGAAGGTTGGGTTCTAGCTTTACAGGCAGATACAGTGACCGCCTGGTTCATAAGAACAAGGTCCAGCAGCAAACACACAGGACAACACAGCTACAGACCGGCAGAGGGCCAAACCCACTCTCTACTGACCGTGATGAGCGCCACCTCATTCCAATGTCCCTTACCCACCGTAAGATGACCTTAGGTGACCTACAGAGAGACTGGCGAGCGGTGGCTGGGGTGAGATGCACAGCGAGCATGGTTCTAAAAACAGGCTTCTGGAGGTCATTAGTGATTTTCTAAATACACAGATCTAATACAATATCTGATCTGGAGTTTGGGAGACATGGTTCCAGTAGTGTAGAGAATAAAACAGAACTGAGGAATTTTGGTCCAACACAAACCCAGAACCTGTACAACTAGAGACGCTGATCACTTGGAGGTGGTCTCCTAATTTGTTAACAGAGCTGTATATATGTGTAATGTCTATGATGGTATTTGTACTATGCTACTATATTAGATATTATTCTACAGTATATAAAAAACACTAATATTAATTATACCCAGGGATTCCAATCTTTTAGTATTCTCATATCAGTAGATGATACTAAGCACTAACGTAAGCCCACTCCTCAGGGACACAGGAGTTCTACGAGCTATTATAATTTGGTGTTGGGGTTTTGAGAGATTATGGTTAGGGCAATTTGTGTCAACACAGATGTAGTGGCCTACATTCTCCTGCGCCGGCGTGGCTGCCTCTTCCCCTCTTTTATAGGAGCAATCCATCTGATTCCACCTATTAATAACCTCTCCCCTAGGTAGAAAATGATACACAAATAGACAGTTTCATTTTCCAGTGAAAAATGAAAATGTTTTCTTTCGAAAACGTGCCCTCCCTAAGCATGATACATGGTCTGATTGTTGGGCCACAGAATGGATCTGCTGCACCCGGGATGAAAGAAAAAGGCCTCTGGTTATATGGTTCACTGGTAATAGTTTTGTTTTTTTCACTTGCCTTTTCTTTCATCAACTAAAGCTCTACATTTCCTAAGATTAGAGTACTGGACATCCAAAAATGAATAAGCAACAAGACATCTAGGTTTCAGGATGACTACTAGCACTATTTTTAGCTATGCTAATGTTCGTTTTGTCCATTTCTATGGGTAACAGATAGCATACTGTGTTAAAACCCACACAAGGTGGTGTGTTTAAGATTATGTAACAGCTTGACACAGTTTAAGGCAAATGTATGATGATCTAGGACAAAGGAAACTCCTAATCATAAGCTTCCCTTACATGTTAGCCTCATTATCTTGCTAGATCCAGTGCAAAACTCAACAAGCAAAATTCAGACTACCCATATAGTAAATGATGAATTTTAGGCTGACGTCTCATTTGAAAGTGTGGTTGGTGTATCTCAGCGTGTGGTTGGTGTAGCTCAGCGTATAACACCACTGCTCGCCAGAGAGCCACCACCACATGTGGGAGACTGGGGTTCAAATCACAGTCTGGGTGACTACGCTGTGCTACACCAGTAAGAGTCCCTGGGCAAGACTCCTAACACTACACTGGCCCACCTGTAATATGATTTACCTTGTAAGTCGCCTGGATAAGAGCGGCAATAAATGTAAATAAATGATTGCAGAATGACGATAATGCCATTATTTAGCTTCTGTTGGAACAAACCCTCTATCTCCATCCACTCTATCTTTATCTCCATTTTCCGTCATTTGAAAGAGCTTGGTTACCCCTTGACATTATATAGACTTTTTATGATGAATGGACCAGAAGAAATGGCCCAAAACTGCTTGGGACAATATCATCACATTGCATATTACCTATTATCATTTTGGACATATGAGGTTTTGTTCCAACAGCAGCAATATTACTAATATCTACTATAATACACAGCAAGTTAAATCATATATACACAGCAGATATAGCTATTTTAAATGATAAGCTTCTTAAACCATCATAAACCAGCGTGTCAGGCACCAGGCAGCACATTCATAATAATTTTATGTAGCTTCTATTAGAAGGATTACACTCCTCAGCCGTCTGGTTTCTATGACCGCGGCTGTTAAAGATTCTGACTCCAGCTCCTCTGGAATGGATCATTTCACACCAAACCACTCTGAATGACACTCTGAACATCTTAAAATCATCTTAAATTGAAAAATGATGGAGTTCCCCTTTAACAGAACATCTGAATTTAAATTTGAACGTTCGCTTTAAGCCGCAAACAGACATGGGTCCACCACTGGAGGATCCCGACGCAGCCGTTAGCCATTGTGCAGTATGCTGAGAGAGGCGGGATTCATCACTCATGCAAATTCATCCCCAGACAATGGAAACCCATTTGCTCACGTAAACAGCGCTTTATCAGTTGCCTCAGACGGAGCGCTTTCGGCACGGCCTGAATGCCTGCTGCCTTTGTGCTCTTCCCCGCATAGGGACACTAGCTCGCTAGAGAGAGGGAGGCAGGGCAGGGAGTTTTAGAACGCAGCCCAATGCGGTTCTAATCTAACGCTGCAGGAGCGCTAAGCTGAAGGAATTTCCACAACTCTTAAAAACGGAGCTGCCAGAAAGGGTTCTTCGGAGCAAAGCCACGTTGTTTCAGCTCCTTAAAGAACCTTTCAGAGGACGATTCTTTACAGAACCATATCACTGCTAGATCACGTTCCAGAGAGCATAGCTATCCTCACGCTCTCTATGGGACGCCATTACTCAGGCCTAGGTCAGTTAGTGCTCTCCTGCAAGCGTGTTGAGCAGGGTCCATATGACGCCGCAGTTTGCAAGGATATGGTGGTGCGGATGTGATGTACTATATATGGCCAAATGTATGTGGACAGCTTTACTGACTTCAGGTGCCACACCCATTGCTAAATCAAGCACACCTACAAACACAAACTTCGACGGTAGAGTGGGTTGAACTGAAGGGTCTCTCTGATTTTGAACACGACACTCCTTCTACATCTGGCCCAGAAAACCGCAGATGCACAGAAGTGTTTGGGAGCAGCAATAGCTTAACAATGAAGCAGTAAACCAAACTTTCAGTGTGCGGGCACCGAGTTCTGAAGCACTTAGCACGGGCCTTATCACTGTACCTGACTGACCCAACAGCTATGATTGCGGTTATTCAGCCCACCATAAGTCATCCTTAGGGCTTACGCCATTGGTGGACAACTGCATGACACAGGACTACATGCATGCAGACCATTACTGTGACCGCACTTAGTGGCGGCCAAGTGCGCCAAGACCCCTATATTTGGGCTCGGCCCTCAGAGTCAATGCAGTGCAATGTTAATACAGCACAGATGATTTTATTGTGCCCGGTGCCCAGTGCCCCTGGTCACTGGTGACAGCTATGAGACAGCTATGAGAGGGTAGGAGGGTAGAACCTTACACACTGACAACAGCCATGAGGAGTATGGAGGAGTAGGAGGAGTATGTCAGTAGCAAGAGAGCGTGTGAGGACAAGGACACCCACAAAAGACCTGAGGACAGTGTGGGAGTCTGAGCCTCCTGGGTCCTGCATCTTGTTCCACAGTTAGGCCAATGCATTGCGCCTGACGTTGGTCTGTTGGCCAAGTAAGGGATGGTGATGGGGAGGCGGAGCAACAAGCCCATTTGGCTGAAGTGCTAGCGCTACCTTATTAAAAAGGAGAAGCTTGGGAGAAGCTTTAGAATGAGCATCGAAAGAGAGACAGGCCTTCTTGAGACCAGACCTCACAAATGCTCTTTAGACTAAGCAGGCCCAAATTCTCTGTTGTAGCCATAAGGGGGGGTATAACCTCAGGTGGTCTTATCAGAGCAAAAGAATAGAGACTGTATGAACTAGGTGCAGTCACTTGCCAAGACGTCACTTTTTGCATTACACGAGGAACGAGAAGTCCTGTGCTCTGTTCAGGGAGCGAGAAAACGAGAGAGAGAGACCTCCGCCGGTAATTGCCCAGAAAGAGTGCGGCCAGCAGCCGCTGATATCCTCTTTAAGAGCAGGGAGGAAATGTGATAGAAGTTATTGAGTGCCACAGATGACCTTACTCCCTCTATCTTCACTTTCCCATCAGAGCAGAAGAGAGAAAAGTGGAGGACATTCGAAAGGGTCAACAGCATTTATCCTTCGGGCACGAACTGAAAAATGCAGCGGCGTAATGTCTTATTTCAGTTCCCCCCCTTTCGACCTCTAGACCCTCAGCCACCATTTCAGCCTAACCTAGATTCACCCCTATTCCTTTAGCCTGAGCTAAACCTAAACACAACCTTTCATCAGCACCGCCTCATTCTGCAAGTCGTTCATGTCACTTTCCCTGCCTCGGGTCACGTCTATGGAACAGCGTTGGCCAATTAGGCTGTCCCGCTGTGGTAGTGCTAATTTCCAGCAGATTTCAGCAGTTCACATCTGACTCTCTGATTTTCATTGATCTCAATCGCGAGACCCACTTTAAGTAATAGTGCTTAGCACTTCTTAGCCCACACTAAACCTACACACAGCCGTTAACCTCCAGCGCAACTTTATTCTGAAAGTCGTTCCTGTAACTCTCGCCGGCAAAAAGCCAGAAGCCTGTCCAATTATGTTTTCAACTGGATGTCCTGTGCCAAGGCCGATTTAAGCGCTTTTAAACTCAAGCTAAGCCGGCACAAACCATTCCCCTTAAAAACCAGTCTCATTTTTCTTGTACTGTCATAGGTCACTTGTTTTCTATAGCGTATTAACCAATAACCCACTCAAACAGGTTTTCCGAGGACCTGCGCTAGCAGTAAACCCGTAACTCTTCACCTCCAGTGCAACTGCAGGTCATTCCAGTAACTGTCGCCTCATCTTTGATAAGCCAAATATTTTTCACTCCATGCCGTGTGCTAGTACATAGCTGAAAGCACATTCTAGCCTTACCTACCCTCCAAAACAGCCTGATTCAGCACTGTCCTGACACAGAAATCTTCTGAACAGCATTAGGCCACAACCTAGGGTTGCCACCTTTCAGAAATGAGAATAAAAGACGGGGGGGTGGGGTGGAGGGGCGTGGTCATGTGTGAGTGACGTGTTCAAAATCGCGTCCAGTATTTGATCCCGTTGGGGGCGGGTACGGGTGTTGTTTGGGGGACAGTGTGAGAGTGTGATCGGACATTTGTTTATGGCTTGTTTATCGGACATACGGAACAAAGCGGGTCCTGTACAACAACACTACCCGCACACACTAGCCACCACCACATGTGGGAGACTGGGGTTCGAATCCCGGTCTGGGTGATGCTGTGCTACACCAATAAGAATCCTTGGGCAAGACTCCTAACACTACACTGGCCTACCTGTAATGTGGTTAACCTTGTAAGTCGCTCTGGATAAGAGCGTCAGCTAAATGCCAGAAATGTAAATGTAATGTAAATGTATTTGAGAGAGAGATTGTGATTATTCATGTGTGTGTGTGACAGACGTGCACATCGGACATTTACGGAAATACGGAACAATCCCTAAAACATTTACTCAGCAAATAAAGAACGATTCTGTATTTTACGGGACGGGTGGCAACCCTACCAGAACCCGTCCCATTACACAGTCCTCTACACGTCTCGCGATGCTAATTCCAAGCACATTGTCTGAAAACAGCTCATCACGCAGCTGATTAAGGGAGCCGCTGCTAATTGCTGTCTTGGGGCTGATAATTGATGCTTGTGTCCTGGCTCTCGATGCAGCTGCCCCACCACGTGAGCGAGAAGAACAAGCAGCTGCTTCTTCAGTGGAAAAACACTTCCTGCTAGCATGGGCATGTGAACGGGAATCAGCGATACGTACAGCCCACAATGCATCTGGCTCATCATAAAACGATCATCATGGTCGTTTCCTACGACCATCAGCATCACTGTTGTCATCATCATGCCTAGCTTCTCAATTCCAAGGACAGAACCTCCATCAGCACAGGACGATAACGTTCCAGACATTAGCACTGGGCATATCTGTACTAAACACTAACGCTGTGAGGGCAGGGCACTATCCTCTGCAGTGTACCCAACATTGACTATTTGAGCTAGGTCTTCGGTTCAGGCCATAAGTGCCAACAACTGGCCAACGCCCCCTACTGACACACATAGGCTAATGAGGAGTAGCGCAATGGCTATCAGTAAATCTACAGTGTATGTAGGAGGTACAGCTATTAGGGATCTGCCCCGCCCCATTCCAGTCGGTGCTGGTGAAGGTTCCTCCACCACTTCTATGACGTCATATAAATGACTTTACATTAGAACCCCAGTGACCTTAAATGGCTATTTGTGTTTTAATACAGTGAGAGAAACGCTGTGTAGCTCACATGGTAACTGACAATCATGGTCACAGTCCCAGCTAATCGCTAAATCCGAACACAGACTAAACACGTAATCTTCTCCAGCTGTGTTAATTAACATCGCCACGTCCGTCACCTAGCTTAAGCTCGTGATGATTTTTAGGTGCCTCTGAAGGTGAAGCATAGTTTCACTCGGGGTAATGGAATGCTGACGTTGTGTGGCACTCTCCAGTGGACGGAGAGCTTAGCGCAGGCCGATTTGGAGGTGCTCAGAAGAATTAAAACCGTAATCCGTGGTAATCCAGTCTCTGTACACAAACACGCACGCTTTCACAACCTTCCCTCATGTTCGCCGCTTTACAGAGCACGGCAGAGCGAAGAGCTTTGTTGTGCTAGCCCACCTTGGTCGCCATTAGCGGTCTTCTCTTTGTCATTAGGAATGATCACACGGCCGCTTGTTTCTTCTGATTCTCTGAAGCTCCATATAAAGCCCAGCTGCCGACGGATCTGAAAGGCTTTAGTACCTTTACTGCTCTAACAGCACACGTCGGTGAAACAGCCTGAGGGGGGACTGACTCTCAGTCGCTCTCTCTCACTCACTCTCTCTCTCTCTCTCTCTCTCTCTCTCTCTCTCCATGTCAAACTCTCGTACTCACCCGCGAGTAGATGACTTCTAGAGAAATGTTCTGGGGAGGAGCACTTGGAACTGTGGAGAGAAAAGAAGAGGAGGATTAGGAGGATGGCTAGTTTAGAAAACAGCTAGTGTAACAGCATTTCTGTCCAGCTGTCTGTCTATCTGTCTGTCTATTCATTTGTCTGTCTACTTTTTAATCTACCCATTATCTATCAATGTCGGTTTATCTATTTGTCTGTCCGTTCATCAGTCCGTCTGTCCATCAATCTAGCCACCTATCAATCTACGTACATAATGTGCTATCTATGTACCCGTCTATCTGTCGTTCTGTCTGTCCGTCCATCGATCTAGTGACCTATCAATCTACCTTTTAATCTACGTATATAAATCTATGTATCTATCCATCTATCTGTCTATCTACCTATCTGTCTATCTATCTACCTATCTGTCTATCTACCTATCTGTCTGTCTATCTACCTATCTATCTATCTATCTATCTATCTATCTATCTGTCTGTCTGTCTGTCTGTCTGTCTGTCTGTCTGTCTGTCTGTCTGTCTGTCTGTCTGTCTGTCTGTCTGTCTGTCTATTTGTCAGTTTATCTATTTGTCCATCCATCAGTCCGTCTGTCCATCTATCTAGCCACCTATCAATCTACCTTTTAATCTACGTACATAATGTGCTATCCGTGTATCCATCTATCTGTCGTTCTGTCTGTCCGTCCATCCGTCCATCGAGCTAGCGACCTATCAATCTACTTTTTAATCTACGTATATAATGTGCTATCTATGTATCTATCCATCTATCTCTCTATCTATCTATCTATCTATCTATCTATCTATCTATCTATCTATCTGTCTGTCTGTCTGTCTGTCTATCTACAGTATCTATCTGTCTATCTACCTATCTATCTCTCTATCTATTTGTCTGTTTATCTATTTGTCCATCCATCAGTCCGTCCGTCCATCTATCTACTTTTTAATCTACCTTCATATCTATCTATCTATCTATCTATCTGTCTGTCTGTCTGTCTGTCTGTCTGTCTGTCTGTTTAGTGATAGTGATGGTGGTCTCTGAAAGCTGCTAGCTGAACGTGTCCTCCTGATGAAAGGCAGGGGTGAGTAAGGGAGGTGGTGAAGCATGGTTAGTGTTATGTCCTGCTAGTCACAGTCAGGATGTATTTCAGAGGCCAGTAAAAGTCATTACGGTTTGATGGAATAATTCTGTCTTTGAATGAATATGACATAGCGAGGTAATGGAGTCAGTTTTGAGTAAAGGTTGACTCTGAATGTTTATAAATCACTGTCTGTATCGGCTATCTGGATATCAGCCTTAGTATGACTTGGTACTGGATTTAAGAGAGGAAATTTGAGATGTTGGCCGTGTGTGTTTGTTGGGGTGGGGAGGGGGGGAGGTTGTTTGTGGCTCTGACATCACTTTGCATGAGCAAATGACTACCCACATGGGACCCCTCGTCACAGAACAGTCTGAGCTTGTTAAAGCGGTTATTGAATTAGCCCCGTGCCTGAGGGGCTACCTGAGACTGATCCCCTTTGAATACTACAAGGATTACGCACTGTCCTGCAGCATGTATCGGTAATCAATGATCAAATTACGTTACATGAGATCCAATCATACACATTAATGCAGATACACTTTCAAAAGACCCCCCAGGTGATCTGCCCGCCGATGCATTTCAGTGACATCAATGAGGATCAGTCGGTTTAAATGTGTTTACTGCAATTTCAGCCTATATATAATCACAGTCAATCACACATTCATATATACCTACGAAACCTGCTGGCCACTTGCCTTGTACTTCCACTCACTGGCCACTTTATTAGAAACCCCCCTTTCGTCATTCTATACTTTTAGTACCACAGCTGTTTCTAATAAAGTGGCCATGGTGTGGAAGTACAAGGCAGGTGTTTCTAATAAATTGGCCAGTGAGTGGGAGTACTAGGTTGGTGTTTCTAATAAAGTGGTCAGTGAGTGGAAGTACAAGGCAGGTGTTTCTAATAAAGTGGCCAGTGAGTGGAAGTACAAGGCAGGTGTTTCTAATAAAGTGGCCAGGAAGTGGAAGTACAAGATAGGTGTTTCTAATAAAGTGGCCAATGAGTGGAAGTACAAGGTAGGTGTTTCTAATAAAGTGGCCAGAGAGTGGAAACACAAGGTAGGTGTTTCTAATAAAGTGGCCAGAGAGTGGAAGTACAAGGTTGGTGTTTCTAATAAAGTGGCCAGAAAGTAGAAGTACAAGGCAGGTGTTTCTAATAAAGTGGCCAGTGAGTGGAAGTACAATGTCAGTGTTTCTAATAAAGTGGCCAGTGAGTGGAAGTACAAGGTAGGTGTTTCTAATAAAGTGGCCAGTGAGTGGAAGTACAAGGCAGGTGTTTCTAATAAAGTGGCCAGTGAGTGGAAGTACAAGGCAGGTGTTTCTAATAAAGTGGCCAGTGAGTGGAAGTACAAGGTAGGTGTTTCTAATAAAGTGGCCAGTGAGTGGAAGTACAAGGCAGGTGTTTCTAATAAAGTGGCCAGTGAGTGGAAGTACAAGGGGGTGTTTCTAATAAAGTGGCCAGTGAGTGGAAGTACAAGGCAGGTGTTTCTAATA
>JAMWET010004066.1:732500-747500 GCA_024036415.1 Prochilodus magdalenae | reverse complement strand
AGACAGTTCATCAGTCTTCAGCAGAAACACACTCCCCTCCAGTCCCAACCCCCCAGTCTTGCGTAGCTCAAGTCCTGCCACGCGCCTCCAGAGAGCATGTGCAGGGCCATAGAGGAATCTTTGTAGAAACTGCAGCCGAAAAGTTACTTTTCTACTTTCAAGATGTATCAGGCCTTGACCCCCTTCATCTCTCGATAGGTACAGCAAGCTTCTCCGAACCCAGTGAAGATTATCCCATATGAAATCAACAATAAGAGCCTGAACTGCATTTAAAAGACCTTGTGGAGGTTCAAGGACTGCCAACCGATGCCAGAGTGAGGATGCTATCAAGTTATTTACTATGAGTGTTCTTCCCCTAAAGGACATACTTGGTAAAAGCCACCGCCACTTTTCCAATCTGTTCCGCACAGCTTGTAAAACACCTTCCCAATTTTTCTGCACCATAGTGTTATCACCCAAGAACACCCCTAAATATTTGAACCCCTCCTTAGTCCAAATAAGACCACCTGGCAGGGTTGGCTCTCCTCCCCTCCAGTTCCCCACCAACAAGCCCGTACTCTTCATCCAGTTGACCTTAGCAGAGGACACAACCTCAAACTCTTGTATAATGTTATTTAAAACAGTAATATCTTCACCTCCCGTGACCCCCACAACCACATCATCAGCATACGCAGCTACATAGAATCGGGGGATGTCTTCAGCTAGCTGAACTCCACTAAGCTCCTGTCGGAGACGGTGGAGCATAGGCTCAATAGCTAAGCCATAGAGCATTCCCGACATTGAGCAACCTTGACGTATTCCCCTGCCCACTTTAAAAGGGGCACACAAACCACCATTGACCTTCAGCACACTCTCGATATTACAATAAAGCACCCGCACCATAGAGACAAAACCGGGCGAAAAACCAAAGGCCCCAAAAGTGTCCCATAAATACTGGTGTTCCACCCGATCAAAGGCCTTTTCCTGGTCCAGGGAGATGAGCCCAAAAGGGCACTCCAAGCCAGCCACCTCCAGGACATCTCTAACAAGAGATATGTTATCAAGGATTGATCTGCCGGGAACACAGTAGGCCTGATCCGCATGTGTGACCTGCCCCATCACCTCCTTTAGGCGATTTGCCAGCACTTTAGAGAGAACCTTGTAATCAGCACACAGCAAGCTCACAGGTCTCCAGTTTTTAGCCTCACTGAGGTCACCTTTCTTGGGCAGAAGGGTGAGGACCGCTCTCCTACAGCTCAACGGCAGTTGCCCTCTGACCAAGCTGTCATTGAGCATGGCCAACAGGTCCTCTCCAACCACATCCCAGAAAGCCTTATAAAACTCAGCGGGGAGGCCATCGATGCCCGGAGCCTTCCCGTTAGCCATGCTCTGCAATGCCACCTGCAGTTCCTGCATGGTGATCTCCCGCTCCAGCTCCTCATTTTGCTCAGGTGAGACCTGTGGCAACCCTTCATAGAAGTGCTGTGATGCTGACTGGCTTCCCTTATACTCACTGGAGAAGAGCCCTGAAAAAAAATCCACGGCCCTCCTCCTGACCTCTACCGGGTCCGTGAGCTCTCGGCCATCAGCTGAGCGGAGGCAATGAATGAACCTGCCCTGTCCATTCCTTTTCTCCAGACCGAAGAAAAACTTTGATGGAGCATCCATCTCAGAAAGAGTCTGAAACCGAGATCTGATCAATGCCCCCTGTGCTCTTACTCCCAGCAGATCGGCCAAAGCTGTTCTCTTGTCCTGAAGTGTCTGAATGTGGCCCTGCCCCCCTCTGGATTGTACCAGGTTTTGTAAAAAAACGATCTCATCTTCAAGTGCATTAACAGACTGTATGATGCTGTTAGTAATGCCGAGAGTGTACTGTTTACAAAACTGTTGTATATGGACCTTGCCCAGGTCCCACCATTGCTGCAAGGAAACAAACTCATGTTTTTTCCGCTTCCAAGTGCCCCAAAAGTAACGAAAACAAACTGCAAAATTAAAATCCTCCATGAGAGACGTATTAAAATGCCAATATGCACTCCTGCACTTAACTGAATGAATAAAAACGCACCCCAACACCATGGCGTGATCAGAAAAGCCCACAGGCGAGATCGAACAGCTTTTAAAAATCTGTAGGTGGTGGTTAAAACAGTAAAATCTGTCCAATCGGGCCAAGGAGACAAACCCATCATGGGCGTGTGCCCAAGTGTATTGTCGCGTGGTCAGATGTTTAGTGCGCCACACATCAGCCAAGTCATAAGTCTCAATCAGATTGTTAAGAACACGCCTTGAAGCAGGATCAGGCTCCATGTGGTTCCTGTCCTCAGGACTACCTGTGCAGTTAAAATCACCCCCCAAAACTAAAAAGTGATCAGCGTCACACTCAGCTACCGACTTCGAGAGCTTCTCTAGGAACGCGCACCTTTCCCTCGGCGTCACTGGAGCATACACGCACATCAGCACTAAACAAACATTCTCAAACCTGGCTGTAACTTTCAACAGCCTTCCCTCAACCACTTCCTCACACTCATACGACCGGGGTAAGAAGCTCCTGGAGAACAGCACAGCCACCCCAGCACTGCTGGAGGTGCCATGTCCGAGCACCACTCGGCCCTCCCACTCCCTCTGCCAGTCCACCTCATTCACCCGATCACTGTGCGTCTCCTGTACCATGGCAACGTCCACCCGTTTAACTTTCAACAGCTCAAACAGAGCCGCCCTCTTCCTAACATCCCTGGCTCCGTTCAGATTAAGCGAGGAGATCCTAATGTCACACATTCTCAGTAAGAGGAATAAAAGCAGAGACCACCCCAGCATAGAGATCAGTTCAGTCTTTAGTGACCTCATCCGTGGGTTCCAGCTGCGTCCGGACCTTTAACACCAGCTTCTTAAGGCGATGGACCTCAGGTTCCCCTATACCACCCTCCTCAACACTCCTGATCAGCCCTTTAGCTGTCTGTAAGAATACCTCTAGATCCGGAAAGTAGTTCTCTACTTTAACATTCCTCTTACCTTTAGTCTTCCTCAGAAAACGGCGGACCTGCTCTGCGCTGTAAACTCCAGACCTGCACTTCTCAACGATCGAGGAGTCGGAGGATTCACGCTCGGAGTCCGACGCGGTGTTCTCCTCCGAGCCACTGACCGTAGCGCCTTCAGTCCCGGACTGAGATGACAATACAGCGGAATTAACTTTAGATTTTTTAGCGCGCGGGCTGGACCGCGCTCTATTAGCCGGCCTTTTAAAGACGGGCTCCTTCCCCTTACTCGCCCCGCGTTGCTCCGTCTCACTAAACTCCATGTCCGCTAGCCGCCCTCCCTCTGCACGGCCCTGCTCCTCTGTAACCGTTAGAGGGTCACTCTTGCCCCTGTCCCCTGCCTGCTCGCCCTGATCTTGTACGTGACTATCTATTATTCCAACCCGGGCCGTCCCGTCCGGAGCCTCTCCAGCGTGGCTAAGCCCAGCTGGGGCCTCCGCGGTGTTTCCCGGGCAGCTACGAACCAAATGCCCCTCTAATCCACAACCGAAACACTTCATCGTCTCGGTTGTAGCAAAAATAACGTAATCGAAGTTATCTATTCTGAATCTCAGAGCCAAGTTTAACTCATCGGCATCGTTCTTCAGAATCATAAATACGCGCCTCCGAAAAGACACTACATGCTGGAGCAGAGGAGATTTACAGCCCAGAGGGATCTTATGGATCGTAGAGACAATCTGACCGTGCCGAGAGAGCTCGCGCAGCAACACTTCATCTTTAATAAACGGGGGGACGTTACTCAGGGTAACCTTCTTCGCTGGACTAACAAGAGGGAAGACGGCAGTGTGTGAATCTTTCAACACAATGCCCTTCTCCACCAGTGTGTTCACTTTCTCCACCTCATCTAAAAACAGAACTACAGCACTGTTCATCCTGGAGGCGGACCGGATGGCGTTATAGCCCACCACCGCTCCAACCGCTAAACTGCACTCTTCTACCGAGCACTCTACGCCGACCGGCACTTTAACGCCGTGCCGGCGTGTGAGCTGCTCGAGCCCCATTACCCCTGCACCCCCACCACACCCCGCCGAAATCGGCGATTCCCCACTCCACTCACTAACCACTACAGCCCCTTCCTCGCTAGCCCTGAAACAAACTCAACAAGAAAGGAGCAAAAGAAAACTAAACAAAAAGAAAAGAAAGCCAGAAAGACTAGCCGCCCTCACACACCACTCTCACGCCACCCCACTCCCAGCATGCAGCAGAGAGAGAGAGAGAGAGAGAGAGAGAGAGAGAGAGAGAGAGAGAGAGAGAGAGAGAGAGAGAGAGAGAAAGAAAGAGGGAGAGAGAGAGAGAAAGAGAGGAGAAAGAGAGAGAGAGAGAGAGAGAGAGGAGAGAGAGAGAGACAGAGAGAAAGAGAGAGACAGAGAGAAAGAGAGAGAGAGAGAGAGAGAGAGAGAGAGAGAGAGAGAGAGAAAGAGAGAGAGAGAGAGAGAGAGAGAGAGAGAGAGTAAGAAAGAGGGAGAGAGAGAGAGAGAGAGAGAGTAAGAAAGAGGGAGAGAGAGAGAGAGAGAGAGAAAGAGAGGAGAAAGAGAGAGAGAGAGAGAGAGAGAGAGAGAGAAAGAGAGAGAGAGAGAGAGAGAGAGAGTAAGAAAGAGGGTGAGAGAGAGAGAGAGAGAAAGAGTCGAGGATGAGAAAGAAAGAGGAAGAGAAAGAGAGCGAGAGAGAGAAGAGAGAGAGAGAGAGAGAGAGAAAGAGAGAGAGAGAAAGAGAGAAAGAGAGAGAGAGAGAGAGAGAGAGAGTAAGAAAGAGGGAGAGAGAGAGAGAGAGAGAAAGAGAGGAGAAAGAGAGAGAGAGAGAGAGAGAGAGAGAGAGAGAGAGAGAGAGAGAGAGAGAGAGAGAGTTGCGGATGCTGCACTGAACCTTCCAGTCTATGTGGTGTTAGGGGAGAGTCTCACTGTGTTAGAGCTGGAGTCTCTCTCTCTCTCTCTCTCTCTCTCTCTGTGTAAACTGGTGTCTGCTATGAGTCTCTCAGTGTCTGTCTCTGTCTGTCTCGCAGTGTGAGAGTACGCTAGATCATTTTGAGCTGCTGTGTTCTGATGCTAACATACTGGCGTCAAGTCAAAGACTTCAGTCGGCTGCGTCCGAGCCCTGCGGGCTGGGGAATGCCGATAAGCGTCCGGCAATTGAATATTTGAGATTCAGAGGACAACATAATCCGCAGGTTTATGTTTTTTTACTTTGAATTCTTTCACAATTAACCAAAATGATCAACCCAACGGGAAGAAATAACCGCTTTGCCAGATGCATATTGTGCTGCAAATGTATCTATTGATGTTAGCAGCTAACCTCGACCTGGCATCTCCCGTCATAGTACTTTGTACCTCGACGAAAAGTCAATAGCGAGTCACAGTGAGTCCAATCAGTCTAACGGGAGGATGAAGTAGTAGTAATGACCTCTTGTTAATCATGTC
Source organism: Prochilodus magdalenae (assembly GCA_024036415.1). Lineage (NCBI taxonomy): Eukaryota > Metazoa > Chordata > Actinopteri > Characiformes > Prochilodontidae > Prochilodus > Prochilodus magdalenae. The sequence goes on along the minus strand of JAMWET010004066.1, from coordinate 742,078 downwards.
GAAGGCCCTGCTCCCGGTTACATGATTAAGAGACAATAGCCAATGGAAGGCCAAGGTGGCTAAAGCTCTCTGTAAGCAACCACATTGTAATGGCTCCTTTAAACACCTCAGCATCACTGCTGTACTGAGAGTAGTCCACCAACCACAGCTTCCTGTGGGCACTGCCCTATGACCTCTAATGAAGAACTAGGGGATGGCCAACGCAAACTGGGCAGCAATAGATCAGCTGTCTTCCTTGACTGGACATCTACAGGATGGACCAGGAAGGTAGGAGTGGACAGTGAGTGGACACTGCTGTGTCTGATCCACTCACACCAGCACCACCATGTCAGCGTCACTGCAGTGCTGAGAATGACCCACCACCCACATAATACCTGCTCTATGGTGGTCCTGTGGGGGTCCTGACTATAGAAGAACACGATAAAAGGGGGTTAAGAGAAGTGTCCAGAGAGACAGATGGACCACTGTCTGTGACTGTAGAGCTGCTGAGTGTTCCTGTATGGGAGGTGGAGCTGATGAACTGGGCGATGGGTGTACATAGGTGTTTCATTGTATCTATGCTACACAAAGCATGGTCTTACGGTCAGACAGGGTGGTGATGACCATCTCATCAGTGCTAATGCCCGGTCCGTGGCGGTTCAGCGCCAGCACACGTAACGAGTACTCCGTAAACTTCTTCAGACCCTCCATCCTGTAGCTCTGCCCAAGCACCTCCACACTCTGTTAATACAACAACAATGTCAATAACATTAAATATGAAATATGAATAATAAGATGATGTAAGATTGAGTATAGTTAGTTATAGAGTTATAGTACTACAGTTATAGTAACTACATAGCATGTTTCATGGACAACAGTGTGGTTTTCTTTCGGTCCCTTTTTTTTTTACTCCAGTGCAAGGTAAAAGTAGGCCTTTCTGAAGGAGCTCTAAGCTCCGCCCACAAGCATGTTGATATACAGCTATGGTTGCTATGCTGGACAAGCTTTGAAAATGACATTTTACCTAAAGGGCAACAGATAATAATGGTAATATTAATGCTAATACTAGTGCTATAATAATAATAATAATAATAATAATAATAATAATAATAATAATAATCATCATCATCGTCATTATAATCATAATCATAATAATGGTTAGAAGAAAAAGAAGATGAATTATTATGGGATGTGCAGTATATCAGACTCTGACCTGGTCTTTGCCAGTGGAGGTCTCGGTCCAGAGGAGCCGGTAGCCCTGGATGGGGCCGTTAGCATAGGCTGGGGGATCCCAGGATGCCTGGATAGAGGTGGGGGACGATGCCTCTGCCTGGAGATTTTCAACAGGACCTGGAACCTGAACTGCTCCCCATAGAGAGACAGAGGGGAGAGAGAAAGGGAGGCAGAGAGAGAGAGAGAGAGAGAGAGAGAGAGAGAGAGAGAGAGAGAGAGAGAAAGAAAGAAAGAAAGAGATAAATAGAAAGAAAGAAAGAAAGAAAGATTAAGAAGAGGGAAGAAAGAAAGAAAGAAAGAAAGATTAAGAAGAGGGAAGAAAGATTAAGAAGAGGAAAGAAAGAAAGAAAGAAAGAAAGAAAGAAAGAAAGAAAGATTAAGAAGAGGAAAGAAAGAAAGATTAAGAAGAGGAAAGAAAGAAAGAAAGAAAGAAAGAAAGAAAGAAAGAAAGAAAGAAAGAAAAGAAAGAAAGAAAGAAAGAAAGATTAAGAAGAGGAAAGAAAGAAAGAAAGAAAGAAAGAAAGAAAGAAAGAAAGAAAGAAAGAAAGAAAGAAAGAAAGAAAGATTAAGAAGAGGAAAGAAAGAAAGAAAGAAAGAAAGAAAGATTAAGAAGAGGAAAGAAAGATCTGATTTATGCGGGGCTGTGCGGTGAACTGAAAGGTGGCAGGGTAAATAAGCAGGGAGCGTTCCTCATTCCTTCTCTAAACACACAGAGCAGTCATGCTGCGTTCTCCATGGCAAATGACTTTAGCTCAGTCTGCCATTTCAATCAGCGCTTAAACAAGAAAGTCAAGGTCAATTTGTTGCTCCTCCACGGGCCGAGCTAATGCTGCATCAGGCCTGTCCGCAGCTTCAGCCCGGGTTAATACATGCATATATATTCACCATGACGATCATCTGGGCATTAGAGGTGCTTTACTGGGAGGTGAGCGACTGGCGGCTCGCGGTGCAGCCCTAGGGCAATGGCAAACACGGCTAAAGCGAAGAGCGGGAGGTAATAAGCACCGGGCTGTATATCTTGTATATGTAGGTAATGCAATTCATTGTATAACACACAAAAACAGAGTCGCAGTATTCCATATAGTGACCCTGATTTTCAACATGGGGGGCTGTGATCAAAAGGCGGGTTTGTACTTTACAACAAATATCCCGATTTAGAACGAAGGGAACACTAATTAGAGATCATCTTTATTCCACATTACCTTTTCTATTCCAGGTTATAGTAATCAGGGACCATTTCAATAGTGTTCCAGAGCTCCACTGCGGGGGACAGGGCATAGGGGGCTATTTCCGTTTCCTATATGGTGCTCTAATGTAGTGGGCATTGATTCAGGCACCGTTTCACAATGCATAGCTAAATCACTCTCGGCTGCTATTTGCGGGTTTGGTGGGGTTGGTGCTTCTTCCGAGAGCATTCCTTTGTCAGGCTCTGCATGTTCCTCAGTGTCTGTACAAATGGAGAGCTATAGGCAGAACCCTTGTACATGCAGTGCGGAGAAAAGGTCAAGCTGTTCAACATCTCCACAGAGGCTCATTAGAAAGGTGGGAAGCCAATGTCTGAATGCTACTTTCCCCACTAAAAGGTTGATAATGGAAGCCAATAAGACAGAATCTTTCGGGAAGTTTACGCACGTATGTCCATTAAAATGAGCGTACGTAAACATTCACATTACAAACAGGAGGCTTAACGTCGAGGCTCTGCTCTACTGGAAGTCCTATTTCAATTTATCTGCACATATGATTGAAATTTGTGAGTATAGAAACATTACTGTATAGAGGGATGTGAAATACAATTCTGGAATATTTTGGTTTGCACGTTTAGATCAAGATTCAAATGCTACATTGAAGTTTGCTACATATTAGCATGACTTTGTTGGCAAAATGCTAATTGGTGGCTAGCTTCCATTTAGAATTAGCCAAACATGCCTAGATAGCTACTGCTAAATGAACGATTGCTACATATTAGCACAACATCGCTGACTAGTGACAAGCTTCCTTTTGGAATTAGCAAAACATGCTAAGGTACCTTATTAATGAATGGAAGCTAGCCAACATTAAACACTGCATAAGTGACATAATGCTAATTGTTGGCTAGCTTCCATGCTAAGATAGCTAATGCTAAATTGACAATAGATACATCATGACATCACTGACATAATGCTAACTGGCACCTAGCTTTCATTCCAAAGTAGCCAATCAGTATAAGATAATTACAGAAGCTAGCTAATATTAACATAAGGCTAGCGTTGATTCACAATGCCAAACATGCTAAGGTATCTAATGCTAAACAGAAGCTAGCCACATAGTAGCATGGCATCACTGTCATACTGCTTACTGAAACCTAGCTTCCATTTAGTAATTAGCCACCTTCGTATGTTTGGTTTAGCTATTACCTAACCAGGTCCAGCACTTGCTGGCTACTTACGTTCTTGTTGCGTGGTCAGCCGGATTGGCTCTGAGCTCTCTCCTGGGCCGAGCTCATTGTAGGCTACCACCCTGAAAGTATACACTGCCTCGGGCTTGAGATTGTTGACTGTCAGCTGGAGGCTCTCTGGCTCCGACACGTTTACTGAACGCTCTCTGTTGAAGAAAAAACACAAACAGTGCTCAGGAGCCGAGATCAGTCCGCAATAAAACAGCGCTACAAGATCCCTGTAGGACATTAACAAATACCGCGGCCTCAAATCATCTCCGGCTAGTTCATCCCTGTGCTGAGGTGAGCTGGGGATTGTAGCTGCGTTATTTAAGAACAGCTTTTATGTACAGCATGACCGACAGGGACACATTCAGGATAAAACAGGCTTTAGGGGAGACAACATAAAGAACCCAATATACCACAGACAACACCGCATCAGCAGCTCGCTGGGGAAAGAGCTTATACAGTACCAGTCAGTGTTTGGACACACTTACACCGGCTTTCAGTAATTTTACCATTTTGGAACTCTAGTGAAGATCTCAGAGCTGGGAACCTTCTAGAAACGTATATCTTACATTTACGTTAAGGCATTTAGCTGATGCTCTTATCCAGAGCGACTTTTACAAAGGTTATTCGTATTACAGGTAGGCCGGTGTGGTGTTGGGAGTCTCATCCAAGGACTGTTATTGGTGTAGCACAGCATTCGCTACCTAGACTAGGATTCGAACCTCCGTCTCCCATATATTGTGGTAGCTCTCTAGTGGGTGGTGGTGTTACCCGCTGAGCAACACCAACCACACCTCCTTACAGATTTCCTGCATCTTCTAGAAAACGTCCATCTTCTGGATGTCTTGTATATTCTAGAACTACCTGATATCATCTTCTCATTTATATATCTTATAGATCTCTAGACCTTCTTGATATCATCTTCTAGATATCTCCTGGATATCACTTTAGGTTTTAAACATCAGTAGATGTCTAACTTCATGATATCCTGCATCCTCTAGAATCTCTCATCTTCTAGAATCTCTTATCTTCCAGATTCATGGGATCCCCCACACTGTAGAGTTTGAAGGTGTGGTGTTTTGAAGATAGAAGGAAATTCAGAGTGGGCCCCAGGACTGGAGTTATGAACCTCTGCTCTAGATATCATTTATTTTCTAGGGTTAGGGTCTTTCTTGTGTCTTTCAGATTCCACACGTTCAATCATGTGTCCAAACCTTTGACTGGTACTGAATAAAACTCAGGAGAAACCCCTATAGAGCTCACTTCCTAACATGCTCAGTATGTCCTCCCAGTTTTAGAGCGCTGCCTTCGGTCCCTTCAGGCCAAACATGACTAATATATCACATTTCTAATTGAAAGCTGCAGTGAAAGAAAGCACCCAGCTTTTCTTTGTAGATTTATTTAATAAGGTATTTACTGAACCTGACAGACATTGGTTATTATATTAATTCCTTTACATAAGAAAAGCTCCAATGCTTTAGTTCCACGTCCCCCGAAGCCCAGCAGCTGATCATTCATGGGAGGCTGTAATTATGCGCTGCAAGGCCTGGCAGGAGGTCATATATCTCATGTGGACTAAAACTTATTCAAAACAAAGCTGACTCATGGCCCTTCGTATTCTGGATCATTATTGGAGGTGGCTGCTTTGTGCTAATCATGGCTCCATTTCTTTTCCTTCTCCTCATTTGTTTTCTAAGGTCCGTGTGGGAAACAGTATGATGGAAATAGTTTGGTGAAACCTTTCTTACCCGAAATGTAGTCAATCAACCATTGACTGGTGTCCAAAGCTTCTTTAGCTGTGAACTAACACTATGAGGCTACTGTCGCTAACAAATAAGGATAGCTAATTAGCCGATTAGCATCATACTGAACGCCTAAATCACCTCACACTTACCTCAGAACCATATTCCTAATATGGTTTTTAAGTAATCTCAAATATGACTTGCTTATGTGGTTTATGTGGCACATTATCACATATATAAGTACAAAAGTAGGTTTCAAGATGGCGCCTGCTATTGAGTGTAGCTAGCCAACTGTTATTATTGGAGGTGGCTGCTTTGTGCTAATCATGGCTCCATTTCTTTTCCTTCTCCTCATTTGTTTTCTAAGGTCCGTGTGGGAAACAGTATGATGGAAATAGTTTGGTGAAACATTTCTTACCCAAAATGTAGTCAATCAACCATTGACTGGTGTCCAAAGCTTCTTTAGCTGTGAACTAACACTATGAGGCTACTGTCGCTAACAAATAAGGATAGCTAATTAGCCGATTAGCATCATACTAAACGCCTAAATCACCTCACACTTACCTCAGAACCATATTCCTAATATGGTTTTTAAGTAATCTCAAATATGACTTGCTTATGTGGTTTATGTATACATTATCACATATATAAGTACAAAAGTAGGTTTCAAGATGGCGCCTGCTATTGGGTGTAGCTAGCCAATTGTTTTTAGCTGGCCTTCACAGTTTTTAAAGACCAGACCTTGTCAAAGAGGGTCAGAAACCTCAACCCACAAGTCTCTTAGAGATTGCTTCACGATTCGATTGTGATTTGAAGCCAAGATGTGAACCACACGCTAACTGGCGGACTATAAAATTTTCCTTAGCTACATTAGCTTCACACCGTTAGCACAAACCGCTGTTAGCTATTGAACACCAGCAAAGTTTTAAGTGCATTTGGGATAGAATTGTGTAGATCTGATTCGTCACTGTAATATAAAGAACATTAGGAGGCCTCCTGTTAATACTTGCTTGAAGGTAACATTAAAAACTGCTGGCCCTGAAGAGATGCCGCCTCCTTGTGGCTCCGAAAAGTGCTCCCCCAAACATACCTGTTGATTCCCTCCTGGGAGTAGAAGACCCCGTAGGTGAGGATGGTCCCATGCGTCTCCAACGGGGGGCGCCAGCCGAGACGCGTGAAGCGACTGGACACTAGGACAGGGGCCACGTCACGGGGGGCGGAGGGGAGGGCGCCTGAGCTCGGGACAACTGGTGGGGGAGGAGAGGAGTAAGTCAAAGAAGGAGTGCGGGGTACGGGGGGCTCAGAGGGGTAGGGGGGCACTGGGGCTAAAGCTGGGGTACCCTCTGCAAGGTTAGTCATATAAGGGCAGAAAGGGGCAGAAAGGAAGGGGACAAGGGATCAAGGGAATAAGGGAAGGGGGATGGAGGGTAGGAGACAAGGTGAAGTGGAACGGGGCCACAAGGGGGAAAAGTGGGAAAGGGGTGGGGTTGAAAGAAACAAGAGGAGCATGAGCGATGGAATGAAGAGATAAGGAAAGAGGAGGAAAAAAGAGAGAAAGAGAGAAAACAGACCAGGAAGAAAAGAAAGAAGCGATAAGGAAAGATCACAGACTAGAAAAAGGCTTCGCTCATCATAGATCAGGGCAAGTTGTCAACGTTCATAGAGGAAGCACAAAGGAATGGGATGAGAACGAAGCAGCGGTGCGAGTGATGTGGACGGACAGCTTGGACGAGCATGCGGCCATTAGCGATGCTAATACACATACAGCGCTGTGCAACTGCCCACAATGTGTTGCGTTCACTCAGAGCCCACTTCAGAATGAAGAAAGGCCACTGGTGAAGCAAACAGACAGAATGGAATGAAAAGCTGGTGAGCAGAGAACACATATAACCCCGCTCTGTCCATCCGGAACAGGCCGCTGACTACGTGTGGATCTCTTGATCCTTCCATATACGACATTCTCCTTTCAACACGCGCGTGTTGAAAGCATGTACATAAACTAGATCCAACTCTACCTGACTAAATGATGACCAGATGCTGAAAGCTGACCTGAAGTGTTTTCATGGTTGGCTGAAGATGTTTAACCCCAACAGGGGAGATGCTCAAGAGATCCTGGTCCTGGAGAAACACATCTGGATCTAATGTTCAGATGCTCCTGAAGGCCTGGTTCAGGCGTGACAGATAAGATCTCAGAGGTGGATATCCCAGACCCCGGGTTCGGGATCCCTGCTCTACGAATATTATTGTTTACACATGAGGTCTGCCCAAATCATATCTGTAACCTGACCCAATCAGAGAGACTAGGATTGTAGACCACTAGATGCGAGTTCGAGTCAAGACCAAGACACATCAAGTCTAAGTCAAGACCAAGACACATCAAGTCTAAGTCAAGACCAAGACCAACACACATCAAGTCTAAGTCAAGACCAAGATGATGACACATCAAGTCCAAGTTAAGACCAAGACCAACACACATCAAGTCTAAGTCAAGACCAAGACACATCAAGTCTAAGTCAAGACCAAGACACATCAAGTCTAAGTCAAGACCAAGACCAACACACATCAAGTCTAAGTCAAGACCAAGACCAAGACACATCAAGTCTAAGTTAAGACCAAGACACATCAAGTCTAAGTCAAGACCAAGATGATGACACATCAAGTCCAAGTTAAGACCAAGACCAACACACATCAAGTCTAAGTCAAGACCAAGACACATCAAGTCTAAGTCAAGACCAAGATGATGACACATCAAGTCCAAGTTAAGACCAAGTCACATTAATTCTGAATCAAGAGTCAACACCACAACCAGAGCACATCATCAAGTCCAAGCCAAAGCCAAGACCAGGACACACTGAGTAAAGCCACGACCAACACCATGGCACATGGCACAGTCTAAGTCAAGACAAAAACCACAACACACTGAGTCTGAGTCAAGACCAACACCAGGACACACTGAGTCTAAGTCAAGACCAACACCAGGACACACTGAGTCTGAGTCAAGACCAAGACTTTTTATATCTGAGTCAAGATTGAGACCAAGTTCCAAATCAAAACCAAATCCAGGGCACATCAAGTCCAAGTCAAAGGCAACACCAGGACACACTGACTCTAAGTCAAGACCAAGACCAGGACACACAGGACACCGAGGCAAGACTGAGACACATATTTTCAAACAAAGCTTTTAAACCCAATAATTGACACCATTTACACCATCACTGGAGGACACTCGGACACACAGAGTCAGAACATCTACAGGCTTCCTCTCCTCAGCCTGAAATCCAGAATTAACGAGGTGTTCAGATCAGGAGAAACGGACTGGTTCAGTTAAATTCCCCCACACGTCCTCACTCCCATAAATGCAGACCTTCCATATTAGTCTTTTACACAGTTACAGAGTCATAAGGCCCAGGATAAATAACAGAGGACTGGGGGCCTGAGGGTCTGAGGCGCTAAGTCTTTTATGGTAGGGCTGAAAGATGACCTATATTATTATATTAAATTACAGCTTAAATATCCTAAACGCTTTATGTGGGGAAACATAACTTAATAGCGCATAGCTTCAGAACCGCACTGACAATATTAGTCGGAATAATAGCTGTGTCTACTGGCGGCCAATTCCGACTTTTAAAACCAGCTGCTACCTAAATCAGTGGCTCAGAGAGCTACACTTTCACTTCCCATCCAAACCCCTGGGAATCTAAAATACTCCGCACATCATTAGGGCATTTTCTTCCAGTCTGGAAGCTACTGGGTGTTCGGTAATAAGATGGGAAAAAGTTAAAGGTGAGGTGTTGTCCTGTGAAACGCAGTGGAGTGAAATCTAACTCAGGATTAGAACATCTAATTAAGGATTCCTTAATAACAAGACACATATGTGAAAAATGTGCTTCATGTACTTGGTACTTGTTATTGTCCATTGTCGTTTTATTATATTACCACTGTCCAGGAAAATCATGATGAATAGACCAATAGAAATAATTCAAACATACTTAGAGACAAAAGTGCACTGAAGATAAATAATTTTTTCTATATTTAGTTTAATACTATCTAACTATATCTAATACGATATACTAACTATGAAAATAGTATGCTAAACACGTTTGTGCTATAATATTTATTATTATACTTACATATGACCCACTGTAATTAACTGTACTATTTTGAAACACCACTAAGAGTCACTTAAGAGCACGTTTAGAGAA
>JAMWET010004066.1:700000-730000 GCA_024036415.1 Prochilodus magdalenae | reverse complement strand
GCCGATACCAGACTGAAGCAGCTTCTTTTCCCCTCACTACTCAGCTACTTAATCATGGACGCACTTTGCCTGACCAGTCTTCCCCGACCCTGGTCCTGGAGGCACCCTACCCTGCGCATTTTAAGGCCTTCCCTGCTCTCGGCACACCTGGTTCAACTTATCAGTTCATTAACAAGCCCTCTCAGAGTTGCAGGGGGTGTGTTAAAGCAGGAGATCCACTAAAACGTACAGGGCAGGGTGCCTCCAGGAGCAGGGGTGAGAAACAATGATCTGAATAACATTATGATGACACTGTCAGTGGTTATGATATGACCTGTCTATATCAAACGGGTCATATCAGATTATACATATCAGACGGGTCATATCAGATTACATATATCAGACGGGTCATATCAGATTACATATATCAGACGGGTCATATCAGATTACATATATCAGACGGGTCATATCGGGTTATATATATCAGACAGGTCATATCAGATTATACATATCAGACGGGTCATATCGGGTTATACATATCAGACGGGTCATATCAGATTATATATATCAGACGGGTCATATCAGATTATATATATCAGACGGGTCATATCAGATTACACATATCAGACGGGTCATATCAGATTACACATATCAGACGGGTCATATCGGGTTATACATATCAGATTATACATATCAGACGGGTCATATCAGATTACATATATCAGACGGGTCATATCAGATTATATATATCAAACGGGTCATATCAGACTACATATATCAGACGGGTCATATCAGATTATATATATCAGATTATACATATCAGACGGGTCATATCAGATTACATATATCAGACGGGTCATATCAGATTATATATATCAGATTATACATATCAGACGGGTCATATCATCAGATTACATATATATCAGACGGGTCATATCAGATTATATATATATCAAACGGGTCATATCAGACTACATATATCAGACGGGTCATATCAGATTATATATATCAGATTATACATATCAGACGGGTCATATCAGATTACATATATCAGACGGGTCATATCAGATTATATATATCAGATTATACATATCAGACGGGTCATATCAGATTACATATATCAGACGGGTCATATCAGATTATATATATCAAACGGGTCATATCAGATTACATATATCAGACGGGTCATATCAGATTATATATATCAGATTATACATATCAGACGGGTCATATCGGGTTATACATATCAGACGGGTCATATCAGATTACATATATCAGACGGGTCATATCAGATTATATATATCAGATTATACATATCAGACGGGTCATATCAGATTACATATATCAGACGGGTCATATCAGATTATATATATCAGATTATACATATCAGACGGGTCATATCAGATTACATATATCAGACGGGTCATATCAGATTATATATATCAAACGGGTCATATCAGATTATACATATCAGACGGGTCATATCAGATTATATATATCGGACGGGTCATGTCAGATTATACATATCGGACGGGTCATGTCAGATTTTACATATCAGACGAGTCATATCAGATTATATATATCAGACGGGTCATATCAGATTATACATATCAGATGGGTCATATCAGATTATATATATCATTTATATTTTATTTATTTATATATATATTCTAATATTTATATCTATATACTGATATCTGATTTTACTGTACAGAACAACAAATGAATTATTAGAATGGGCATTTGCATTATTGTGGTTTAGTCTGAGAGCAATCGTTTTAGATACAGATGCCCAACTCAGTGCGTCTAACCCTGTGCACCGTTCTGCTGAGTAAATTGTAAATTACAGAGAATGTATGAGGTGAGGTAGCAATTCCGCACCTGTATAGGCCCGCAAAGGCACCAGGCACATACACGGCAAATGCCTTTCTACATTGTGAAGTGCAGCGTGAAAGGACAATCCTTCATATCTGTCGCCTACACAGCGTTCAATAGCAGATAGTGGACAGTACGTAGCACACAGCCCTGCATAACATCAGGAGCCCAATGACTGCCTCATTATGCTCTCATGGGCTGGTTTACTTTTTTTCCTGAAGGCTTTTCAGAAAGCCAACAGCCAACAAAGCCCCATCCTGAGCATTTCACCCAGTCAGCCAAAAAAGCTCTAATTGTGCCCAAATTACAGACTCACAAACTAGCATGCTAATCTGGCTGTGCATTTTCTAAATGGCCCGAATGTTTGCGGGTACATGGAGGCCATTCCCTGCTGATTCGCAGGAACTACGGTGAGAGAAAAAGTAAAAGAAAGGCGCCAAGTCATCCAACAGCAAGCTTTTAGTCACGCTGGTGGAGAAAACTACCATTATTTCATGACTAGCGAGCCCAGAGGGTTACTGGAAGCGATGGCAATCTGTTGAGGAGGGGGGTGAGGGGGCTGCATCCAGTTAAAGCTGTAAACAGAAGCTGTGGTACGAGCCCACTACAGCTTACAAAGAAACGCTATCTTGGTAGGTGCTGAATGTGACTTTAAGAATTACAGACACCAGGCGCCATCAAACTAGCATGATAATGGAGCATTGCATTTTCTAAGCAGCCTGAAAGCTAGCAGGTACGCGGAGGCCGTTCTCTGCTGATTTTCAGGGACTAGAGTGAATGGCGGAGCGAGAGAAAAGCACCAAGTCATCCAACAGAAAGCTTTTAGTCATGCTGTTGGAGAAAACTAGCATTATTTATGATGGGCAAGCACAGAGGGTTACAAGGATTGATTGCAACCTGTTGGGGAAAAAAGATTGCACTACCTGAACCTGTAAAGTTCACAGAAGCTGTTGTAAGAACACTTTGTATCTCCACATCGAGGTCTTTATAGGAGAAATGGGTTCTTAGCAAAACCTTGAAAATTACAGACACCAGGAACCATCAAGCTAGCATGATAATGGAGCCTTGCATTTTCTAAACAGCCTGAAAGCTTGGGGGCCATTTTGATTTGCAGGACCTACAGTGAAGGAAGAGGGAAAGAAAAGCCCCAAGTCATCCAACAGCTAGCTTGGAGTGACACGGTTGGATGAAACTAGCGTTACGCTGGAGGGCCGATTCAGGCATAGTTTGGTGATTTTTCTACACCTGATTCAACTAACCAGCTAATTACCAGCATGCTTGGTGTGCTAGAGCAGGGAAATCACCAAGCTGTGCTGGACTCCGGCCCCCAGTTCCCCACCCGCTGGGTTACAGGGACTGATTATAACCTGTTTTGGGGAAAAGGACTCCCGCTAACCGAACCTGTGAGCCTTGCAGAAGCAATCATAAGAGCGTTTTGTAAAAAAGGTATTTTTATAGGTACCAGGTACAAAAAACTAGCATGCTAATCTAGCCTTGCATTTTCTAAGCATCCCGAATGCTGGAAGGTACTTGGAGGTTATTCCCTGCTGATTTGCTGGAACTACAGTGAAGGGAGGAGTGAAAGGAAAGCACCAAGTCAACAGCAGGCTTTTAGTCACGCTCGTGGAAGAAACTATTTCATGAGTAGCAAGCACAGAGAACGACACAGCTTCACAGAAGCTATCGTAAGAACACCTTGTAACTCCGAAATGGTATCTTTATAAGAGGGAATGTTCTCAGCTAAACCCTTAGAATTACACACACCAGGTACCCAAACACTGGCATGCTAATCTCTCCACCCTTTATCCGAACTACATACACGCTTGCAGATTTGCTGGAACTACAGTAAAGGAAAGAGCAAGAGAAAAGTACCAACCGAAGGTTTTTGTCCCGCTGTTGGAGAGAACTAGCATGAATAAAGACTAGCATGCATGGAGGGGGTGATTGTATCCTGTTTTGGGGGAACAGACTGCAAATAGCTGAACCTGTAAACGTCAAAGAACTCGCCATGCAAGCACCTTGCAATTCTGAAGTGATACTGAGGTAAACGTTCTCAGGGATAGCCTTAGCATCACAGACATCAGGCACCATCAAACTAGCATGCTAATCTAACCTGGCATTTTCCAAACAGCCTAAAGCTTGTAGGTATATGGAGGCCATTCTCTGCTGATTTGCACAAACTAGAGCGAAAGACTGAGCGAGAGAAGACCACTGTTCACCAGGCTGAAGGAGAAAGCTAGCACTGTTTACGGTAAGGGAGCACAGAGGGTCACAGAAGGTGACTATAATCTGTTGGTGGGAAAAGGCTGCTTCTTACGTCTACCTAGTCTACAGCAGGGGTGTGCAATCTTATCTGCAAAGGGCTGGTGTGGCTGCAGGTTTTCATGCCAACCAGGCAGGGGATCATGTGATCTGTTGTCTGAAAGCTGAGCAGTCGATGAATCAAGTAGAACCAGGTGAGCTCCTGCACATTCAGAATGGAAACCTGCAGCCACACCGGCCCATCGCGGGTAGGATTGGACGCCTCTGGTCTACAGCTTCAGAAATAACACTGTGTAACTCTAAAATGGTACCTTCATAAAGGAAAATGTTTTTTTATCGTGAGTTATTGTGATTTAGGTGATGAGGGGAAAAACATTTTTGGATAGAAATGAGACTCTTCATACCAGGCCCCACTGCAGACTTCAAGTGCTCTAAGTGATGCAAAACCAATTGAGTACTTCAGGTTAAAGAGGCCATTAGTCACAAATTATGTCCAGGCACCCATTACCCTCTTCTGTTCCCTATCTCTCTCTCTCTCTCTCTCTCTCTCTCTCTCTCTCTCTCTCTCTCTCTCTCTCTCCATCATGACCCCCGTTGCTATCTTTAGCCCCTCTAAAGACTTCATGAAACTGATTACGTCTTTTGTGCTCATCTTGAGTATCTACATCTCCCTCCATCTCATCATGTCTCTGCACAGATGTTACCACTCTGTACCACTGCAAATAGAGTGACGCATCCAAACTCGATCGTTTCCAAAAACAGGATCAAACGGCTAGCAGTGTGCAAGTACGGGCAAATTGGTCCATGTCTGGCTTTTATTTCCTGTTCTGAATCTGGAGGGAGCTGCAAAACATGGTGTTACAGCCCGCCGGCTCTAAATGCAGCTAATCAGAGAGACCTCACTCACTGTAATAGCTTCATTATTGTTCATCAGCAGAGAGAGAGAGAGACAGAGAGAGAGAAAACAGAAGAAAGAGACGGAGGGCTAGCTACTTAAGCTGGCTACATATGTACTTTTTTCCAAAGCACTGAAGGTTCGGCTGGTAAAATCGCTCGGAGAATACAGCAACCTGTGGTTATCAAGATTACAGCATCAATCTCCTAATCGCATTAGGCTAAGCTACCCGCCATCATCGCTGTCAGAATCTGTAAAACGTCTGTACAGTGCTGCGGCTCTGGACACATCGGCCACATCACAAAGCAGTGCTGATTTAGAATCCTGATAATAGCATCATGCTAATGCCAATGGATTTGATTACACGAACAGGCAAAAGCTGATCAAGCGTTCGGCAAGGCTTCATAAACACTAGCCCTGATCGAACGTCACAAGCTTCGCCGCCACGGTCTCCACTCAACTTCCTCCAAGACTGGGCATGTGGCCAAAATGCTAAAGGGGAAGGGAAGGCTAACGGGACGGCTCATTGCTGGCCTCCAGCCTGCATTTCTGCTCCATTTCAGGCAACAATCAAAGATCAAAAGCCAGCTGCTCTCCTCGCTGCTTATTTTCAACTCACAGTCGGCCATCTCTTCGTAAAGCACTTACGTGAGTTAGCACTAGTAGATGTGTAAGTTATGTGTATGTTCTTGTGTTGCACTTATAATGACCTTTCCTTTTCTATAGGTATGAGTGCTGGGCTGGGGTTGCCAGATAGTGACCCTATGCTTATATATGTCTGTATATTAATCTCTAGGTATCAGCACTGGCCCCCTGTTCGGGCAGTGTCTGAGCTCGTGGTGAGTTTTAGGCTCTAAACTTCCTACTAGCTGGAATATTATCCAGTGGAACACTAAGCACGGTTGTAAGTTGCTCTGGATAAGAGCGTCTTCTAAATGCTTTAAATGTAAATGTATCAGAGTCAGAAATCAGCTATGGTGTATATAGCATATCGTCGCTGTCCAAAGAAAAACAGGTATCTCCAAAATGGCATCTTTACAGGAGAGGCCAAATACCTCTTTTAATTTGAATGGAAGTCAATGGAACCAGACGTCTTTCCCAGCAGTTTTGGGCCATTTCTGTTGGTTCATTCTTCATGAAATTCACAGCCAGTGTAAACAGCAGCTCATGTGATCCAATGAGGCATAAAAGTAAAAATCAACAAAAATGGAGATACATGTTTTTCTTTGGACAGCGATGATATATGGAGATCAGGGAGATTAGGCATAAGAGTGAACACTGGTTACTTTTGCTAGCCATTGCTACTCATGTTTCTGAGAAATGTACAGGGGTTGGACAATGAAACTGAAACACCTGTCATTTTAGTGTGGGAGGTCTCATGGCTAAATTGGACCAGCCTGGTGGCCAATCTTCATTAACTGCACATTGCACCAGTAAGAGCAGAGTGTGAAGGTTCAGTTAGCAGGTAAGAGCACAGTTCTGCTCAAAATACTGCAATGTACACAGCATTAAGGGAGACATACCAAAGTTCAAAAGAGGACAGATTGTTGGTGCACGTCTTGCTGGCGCATCTGTGACCAAGACAGCAAGTCTTTGTGATGTATCAAGAGCCACAGTATCCAGGGTAATGTCAGCATACCACCAAGAAGGACGAACCTCCACCAGCATCACGTAGTGACCTGGCCACTATCCTGCAAGAAGAATGGCTTAAAATCCCTCTGACCACTGTGCAGGACGCAGTATATGTCATTCCCAAGACCAACTGACGCTGTATTGGCCGCAAAAGGCGGCCCTACACCATACTAATAAATGATAGTGGTCTAAAACCAGGTGTTTCAGTTTCATTGTCCAACCCCTGTAGATCATTACAATGAGAATAGTGCACTTAATGGTAATTTAGTAGGAACATTTTAATAGGACCAGTACATAGGTCGTTTGTAGCCCAGCTGCTGGTGCAGTCGATCATGCTTCTTCTACCTAATTCATCAGTGTCTTGTATCTTGTCATATCAATATCATATCATCTTATGTCATATCAATCTCCTATCCAAAAACATTCAGCTAAGGACATTTCTGTGGCCATGCACCGACCTTTCATGAACTCTACCCAAACAAGCCAAAACAATGAGGTAAAGATTCCAAGGCAATTACCTAGCAAGCACAAATTCTCATTTCCACGGTAGACACGGTAGATCTATACTGATCTGAGACCCGCCTCCCCCACCGACCTTCCAAATTGGGATCTCTACCTTCATGAACGTAGCAGATCTGAAATCCGAATTCCACCAGGAGGGCTTAATTCCTACCTCTGCTGTGCTGTGGGCTGTCTGATTGATGGACTGGGAGCTGAAAGTAGCCCAGGAGTACGCTAGACGAAAGGCCCGGAGTGATAATGAGAGTCTACTGGTTCGTTCTCACTAGGCCTTAGCACCTGCTGCCCCGTCACTACACTCATCCACAGAGCAGTAGCGAAGACATATCGGGTGGTACCCCACTGCCGTCTATTAAATGCCATGCAAAAAGGCTTATATTAATCTCAAGGGCCTTATCAGATCTAGACAGAGCATGATTACATTTTCCATCTTCCGAACAGCACCGTTAAATCTGCCCCGCGGGACCCTGCCGGGAGCTAACACAAACTTTGGCTTCGTTTCAGACAGAGATGACGGGCGGGGGAGTTTTTTTAAGCGTGACGAAATGAGAATGAATCCCAACTTTGTAGGGGATTCACAGGTAAAGGCGGAGAACAGGAAGATATGTAGTTGATGCACTAATGCTAAACTAATGCTGAACTGCTGAACCTAAAACTGCTAGACCAATACTGTTAAATCTAACACTTTAACCCTAATGCTTACAGCCACTGCAGATGCAAATATATACAGGGGTTGGACAATGAAACTGAAACACCTGTCATTTTAGTGTGGGAGGTCTCATGGCTAAATTGGACCAGCCTGGTGGCCAATCTTCATTAACTGCACATTGCACCAGTAAGAGCAGAGTGTGAAGGTTCAGTTAGCAGGTAAGAGCACAGTTCTGCTCAAAATACTGCAATGCACACAGCATTATGGGTGACATACCAGAGTTCAAAAGAGGACAGATTGTTGGTGCACGTCTTGCTGGCGCATCTGTGACCAAGACAGCAAGTCTTTGGGATGTATCAAGAGCCACGGTATCCAGGGTAATGTCAGCATACCACCAAGAAGGACGAACCTCCACCAGCATCACGTAGTGACCTGGCCACTATCCTGCAAGAAGAATGGCTTAAACTCCCTCTGACCACTGTGCAGTACGCAGTATATGTCATTCCCAAGATGAACTGACGCTGTATTGGCCACAAAAGGAGGCCCAACACCATACTAATAAATGACTGTGGTCTAAAACCAGGTGTTTCAGTTTCATTGTCCAACCCCTGTACTCCATGGGTATATTTTTAGCAGCAGATAGGCTATTGTTATCCAGCTGAAGATGTAAACTGCATTGCTGTATGGCTAACAATAGACTGAAACGTTGGCAAATATCCACAGATTGTTTTGCATCCAAGTCCATCCCCAAGCCTCCCTTTGGAAGCCTCAGTGCTGCCTAGCACATGAAAAAGCACGACTCTGAAGCCTTTTCTCCGGGTGAATCTATTCTCTTTCCAATTTTCTCTCTTCCCACCCCTGACATTAGTCTTCGGGCTGGGCGGATGACAAAAAGAGAGTATGTGTAGGCATTCTATCATGAACAGGATCAATTTCTGAAGCATGATGCGTTGGGACACCGTACGAAATGGCCGCACGCCCTCCCTTGATCAATATGTGAGGACGCTACCGAGGCTTACAGCAGCAGAATGTTTTCCTTCTTTCGGGCCCCGTGGCCACGGGTGCAAGCTTTATCATGCCTGCCCATCACTTCCTGAGACAAATACATTTTTAATGGGAGGAAAAGAGAGAAGACATTGGTGGGAGGTGGGTAGGGGAAGGTCATTAGCAGGACAGTAGATCAATCCACGAGGATGCATTTCGGGAAAAGTGCTGCATTTTTTAACTACACCGTTGTGCCCTTCGGAATTGCGAGTGCCCCCATGCCCCCATGCCCCCAGATAACAGAAAACATCAAGGAGACTGATTCAGCCCTGCTGTAGCCCAATCAGAGCTTTGTAGTAAATCAGCTGATAATGGGTAAAGTGAGAGAAATGCTATATTCTATTCTCTTCTTATTTTCAGGGGGCTTTGTGAGAACTGCATTTCTTTGCTCATGGCCTTTGTGCGATAAGAGCGTTAGTATCGGGCGGGTCAGTCTCCCCATTCACCCTCTTGTTTGGTTTTCTCTGTGGTCTGTAACCCACAAACTCTTCCATAAGGGTTTCTAATTGTCCACAAAAGCTACTTATCCGTTCCTGATGGACCATTACTGATAGACCGGCTTTATCCCAAAGCAGCGATACTGACACTATTGCAGTTTATAAAAATCAGTAATAATTATTTTGCAAATGCAATGCATTATTGGTGCCCAAGTAAGAGACACTTTCAGCCTGCTGCATTTGCATGTGCTTTACAAGCTTGCTTCAAATATAGCGAACCTGACTCGGTCATGCAGATTCCTCCTCTACAACATCTGGAGGATTCGACCCTTCCTTTCTCAGGAAGCCACCCAGCTGCTGGTCCAGTCTCTGGTCATTTCAAGGCTAGACTACTGCAACTTGCTCCTGGCTGGTCTTCCTCTGCGGGCCATCAGGCCCTTGCAACTTGTTCAGAACGCTGCAGCCCGTCTCATCTTCAACCTTCCGAAGTTCACCCACGTCACTCCACTGCTGCGCTCCCTTCATTGGCTTCCTGTTGTTGCCCGCATCAGATTTAAAACTCTGATGCTGGCCTACAAAGTCAAGAATGGACCAGCGCCTCCCTACCTTATGGCAATGGTGAAGAGTCGAGCTGTACCTCGAGCCCTTCGTGCTTCAAGTACAGCTCGTCTCGAACCGCCATCCCTGAGGACACATGGAAGATAAGCGTCCAGACTCTTCTCTGTCCTGGCTCCCAGATGGTGGAATGAACTCCCACTGGGCGTCAGAACAGCGGAGTCTCTCGCGGCCTTCAAATGCAGACTGAAGACCCGTCTCTTCGTAATGCACTTCAGTGAGTGAGCTCTAGTAGTGGTGTAAATTGTGTGTATCGTGTGGCAATTTAATAACCTTTTTGTATTGCACTTATAATGACCTTTCTCTAGGTATCAGCACTGGCCCCCTGTTCGGGCAGTGTCTGAGCTCATGGTGAGTTTTAGGCTCTACACTTCCTACTAGCTGGAATATTATCCAGTGGAACACTAAGCACGGTTGTAAGTCACTCTGGATAAGAGCGTCTGCTAAATACCTTAAACGTAAATGTAAATCAAAACTGGTCAAATTTCTAATAGACTGGCGTGTGTGGTTTCCGCCACAATATGACTTGCTACTTTCTATAAAATGGGCAAAGCTACATCATGAGACCAAATAAGTCAATAAATGAGACTAAACATCTAAAATTTATAACTTTAATAGGCCATTAATATGTCATAACACTCCCCTTAAACATTCCAATCTTTCCACCACATCATCTGCAAAACAAGACATCCATCCCTCCCGGCAAACACAAAAACAGCCCACCAACGTAGACCAAAGGTAATTCCCGCAGCTTTGCATCTTTCACAATGCTAGCCCTCGCCGTAATCTGCCGATCGATGCTCCCTACTCCATTACCTGAAGCTTTCTCTGCCAACACGCGATACCGTCTCATTTCTACACTAGTGGAAGAGGAAGAGTGAGGGGGGATCTTTTCTCAATTACACAATAACAATCATTTGCTAGTTGAAGCGTGAGGGTAATCCGATGAGGTGCTCCGAGACGGCGGCTAGGCAGCCAACAGAAGCCTCCTCTGGATGATTGAAAGCTTTAGTGAGGCATGTCAATGCTGAATGCTCCTTTATGACTGCTATCGCACAACAAAAGCAGGGGAAGCCATCCTTTATTCCTCCCTCCATTCCAAATGGAAGGAGGTCCGTCGCTACAATCTGCATACAGGAGATAAAGTAGGCTTTGTGTAAACGGCGGGTACATGACATATGGTATACGGTGTGCCGTAGAGCTGGACCAACATGAAACGGCTGTGTTCATGTAAGAGAGACGTATTTGCAGATGCTACCACATCATTTTGCTTCGGGATCAATAAAGTATCTATCTATCTATCTATCTATCTATCTATCTATCTATCTATCTATCTATCTATCTATCTATCTATCTATCTAATAATTCTAAATAACAATAATTCATTAATTGACAGTGACTGTGCTTTATAGTATTTGGGAATCTTGTATCAGGTGCCCAACCGTGAAGGTCGTGGGAAGGCAGTGCTGGAACCCTGTGAGCTGATGGCAGCTGTGAGTGACAATGGGAGGAGAACTTCAGCCACCAGAGAGGGCTGGATGATGACAGGCTGGATGAGAAGCATGGGAATGGCACCTGAGGCCACCCAAGACTTGCAACCTGGGCCAGCCTTGTGTTCCACAGCAAGGCCATTCTCCGGATGCCCAAGCTCTGGAGTGTAAACACTGATGTAGAGCAGCAGACTCTCTACCAAAGCCAGAAGACTTGGGTGCATGCTTTTCATGACTGCTGTCATTCTCCCACACAGTGACATATAACCACATTACCACTGTCAATGTTAGGACAGCTGTTTCTATTTCTGTTCCTATCCTGAAATCAAATATACCACAGAATTGGCTGCAACAGATAATGACATCCAGCCCTTAAATCCCAGGAGGTGAGGGTTATTTGGTTTGTGGTTTGACGGCGGACCGGAACTTACAAGAATGTCAGAGTTAATCTAGAACGATCTGCTTGCATACAGCTGACGTACCAATGAAGGTGCGTGAGAACACGAGCAGCGATGACGGGTAAAAGCCCTGGAGTGATTCCACATTTACTGACTGACAGAGCAGGAGAGAGGCGGAGACAGAAAATGAGAGGGTGGGAGAGTGAAGAGGAGAGTTAGAAGGAAGGGGGTTGGAGATTGAGAGAAGGAGCAGGACAGGAAAGAAAATCAGAGAGGAAATGGAAAGAGGATACAGGAAGAAAGAGAGGAAAAGAGTGAGGGGATGGAGAAATAGAAAAGGTAGGGGGATGAAAAGAGTAAGGAGGAGAGAGGGAAAAGACAGACAGAGAGGGAGAAGGAGAGACGAAAGAACGGCGGATACAGGAGAAAGTGCAAGGATGGAGAGAAAGCGTGAGGGAGAACTAGAGGGTGGGGCAGAAGGAAAGAAGGAGAAAGAGAACGTGCGAGTCAGTGTTGTGCTGTTCCACACTCCATTATCCCTCCATCACCCGCCCTCCTTCTCACCCACCTGCTGAGGAATTGAGGAGGACTTACTTAGGAACAGGAGAGCCAGCGAGGCGCACGTTGCCACGGCAACAGACAGAGATCCCGACTCCAGCCTGAGTCAAACTCCCGGCTGACGCGTGAGCAGGCCTGGCGCTGTCGGGGCTAGGGAGGGGTCGATGCCCCTTCAGCTGGGGTATTTCTGCAGCACCGTGCCCCCTCGGCTTTGCATTCTCTCCCTGTGCTTCCTTACATCTTCCCTTTCAGGGCAGCTGAGCCGGCAAACTGTATTTATGGAAATGCTGCGAAATGCATAACCGAGCAGCCCCCCTGAGCCACTACAGCCTGATATGTATGTATCAGATGTAGCTACCACTTTCAATCCGGTTGGTTTTCTATTGAGCTCTTAAATTTGTCATTCCAATTGGATTTTAAAGTCTAGCTTCCATCCGGTATGGAGATAAATCGGTGTCATCTGCAGTCATAACCGTTTTTGAAAAGGCCATATCAGTAACTCTCCCGTCTATCTATGGATCCTGAGCTGCAGGAACAATGCTCCTCTGTTCACATATCAACTGTACCTATTCATCCTACAGCAGATTAGCCCTGCGCATTCACGATACGACCAATTAGAGCGGTAGTCGCCTACTCATCACTGCTGTAGATAGGATCTCGTATCTCCACAACGAAGACACCTTACTACACCTTAATGCAAGTCTAGGGAACCAGACTTCTATTCCCAACCATTCTCCACCATTTCTTTTGGTCAGTTAATCATGAGATTCACACACAGTGTAAAGGAAACGGGCAAAACTGGCAAAACAACAACAACACTGATGTGGTTGGTGTAGCTCAGCGGATAACGCCACAAGCGAGTCAACACTACATGTGGGAGACTGGGGTTTGAATCCCAGTCTGGGTGACTGCTGTGCTACACCAATAAGAGTCCTTGGGCAAGACTCCTAACACTACATTGGCCTACCTGTAATATGATTAACCCTGTAGGTCGCTCTGGATAAGAGCGTCAGCTAAATGCCGTAAACATCCTTCTAAACAGCGAAGATACAAGGTTTGGTTCAGACAGCAGCAGTATATCACTCTTAAAGGCTCAATAACAAGAATAGCCTATACTTTTTTTGTCTTTTTGCAAAATTGATTAACTGTTGGTAAGACATTGTTGCTATTCAAAGAAAAACAAGTATTTAAAAAATGTTAACTTTACAGGAGAGCACAAACAATGTTCATTTTGATGTAAGTCAATGGAACCAGACTTTCTATTCACGTCCATACATCATGTAATATTCACACAGTGTAAATGGCAGCTGTATAAGTGATGCATACAAGTAAAAACTGACAAATAGAGATACATATTTTTCTTTGAACAGCAGTAATATAAAGCCACATAAACATTAAAAGTGTAAAGAAATAATATAAAATGCCTTAATTCTTAGAATGTAAACAGCACAATGCTCAGATTAGTCTTAGTCCCTTAGTCTTAGTCAGTCTTACTCCTCCTATCACATGATGCCATAGAATAATAAATAGATAAATAAATCTGAGAGCCACCACAATAGCTCCCATTAGCACAATGTCAATGTACAGCTCAACATGCTTGGAGGAGAACCTTAACTGCTGCCTGCACTGGTTAGCAGACAGCGTGGCTGTGGCAAGGACAGGGACTGAACTTATTATTGACCAGTGGAGTTAATAGGCTACTTTTGTTACTACCTTGTTGCTATGATACGGCTGAACTCCATACTTACGGCAAAGTAACAATAATGAAGAAAACAGAACTTTGGCAAAGAGCCACCTCAAGCTGGTGGGACTTTGGGGTGCTTAAGCTTTCTATTTCTCTGTACTGAAATACTAAAATTCCTGTGTGTTGTTCCCTCCACTGCCAGACCACCGTAGGGGGTGCTGGAGCCTATCCCAGAGCTCAATGGGCAAAAGACAGGAAACACCATGGACAGCCCACCACAAAGACCCAAGGGGCAACAATTTAGGTCCTCCAGTTCATGTGCCTGCATGTCTTTGGACAGTGGGAGGGTAAAACCCCAGCCAGGTCCTGAACCCAGGCCCTTCATGCTGCCACAACTGGAACCTCATTAGGTTGAATGAGACTTCTACCAGCATCCTGTAAAACTTCTTCACCCTGGCAACAGTAGCTATGAAACAGTGCTGTGGGTGGAGCATAGACAGGTCGATTAATCCTGCTGTCGGGCCTTGTGAGAGTGAGACGTCCTGGGATATGAAGGCTACCGGGGGGCTGCCTGGGAACCAAGGCTCTCGTCAGGGTCCATGTTTGATTGTGTGAGTGTGGAGGGCTACTCAGGTCACACACACCCACACCCAGAATACAAATCTGTCACTTTTAATATCGGGAGAGATTTCTCTGGCTCTTCCGGCCCGCCACTCATCCCGCGCTCAGCAGCCAAGGAGAAAATAGGAAAGAACGCTCAACCATGAATGCCAATCTGGCCTCTTCAACACCCCCCCCACCAACCCCCTCTCCAACCTGCCACTCCCCTGTATTATTTACATGTAACCCCCTGCCTGGGTTCTGCTGTGTGACCTGAGCGTGAAAGCCTGCGCTAACTTTCTAACCCCTAAGGGAGAGGCAGCCATGGTTGAAGAAACAAATTAGCAAAGGTGTCAATAATTTATTATTCTCAACAGATCCCGCAGCTGAGAGCGAAATATCGTTGTAGCTGCACAACACCAAGCCAGCTTTCTTTAATAGAGTGTCGTGGGGAATCTCTGTGGTAGCTGCCCTGCGTTCTCAAATGTCAGTGCATTGCAAAATTACACAGGGAGGCAAAACTCAGCTTCAGACTTGGTGAAGTTTTTGTCAGCTTACAGATAATTCTGAAAAGGCCACCGTGGTTTAGAAAGCAGTAGGCGATTTAGACAACCCATCTCTGAATGTAGTCAATTAGCCAAGACATATTTGGTACTTGAAGTTTGTTTTGCATACTGTTATCTATGAAAATGCATCAAATCCGGGCTTTAAGCTGCTACAATAACAGTTTTAAGCTGTGACGCATTTCCAGAATCCACACAGGCCTGCCCCAGTTAACTTTGAGGGGCATCATGTTTCTGAACAACTGCATTCTATGTTTATTGTACTATGATACCCAGAATGCATTTCATAAGTCAAAAAAACAGTGAAACTATACAGACTGCTAGCGTAGCCACTGATGTAAAGGCTAATGCGGATGTGATACTCAGCTTCCTAATGGTAACGCTAGCTAGCTTCCTTCTGCATTAGCCTACCACATCCACCCTAAAGTGCTCATAGTTTTCCATAGGCTCCTCCCACTTTCAAGATACATGGCCAAAAGAAGGTTTATGTAGATGTTAATGTAACTGTAGGATCTCAGTCCAGAGACTACTGTGGCACTGGTGTAGGTTGCAAGTAGCTACGTACAGGAAATGTGGTGATGGCTAAATGTTTTATTTAGGCCTGGAGCTTTCTGTTAAAGACTGGACACAAAGTCACTGTGTGATGAATTAGGTGTCGGGTGTTTAGTAATCCATCTCCATACATACATGTCGTCCATGCAAGACGAACCAGGATAGGTTGTGTTCTGGAAGTTGGTATTCTGGCCATCAGCAAAGGAAGCTCATGTGATGATCACCAGCATCGGACCAGCACTATACCAGCTAAAACCAGCACCAGACCAGCACTATACCAGCTTAAACCAGCACCAGACCAGCACTATACCAGCTTAAACAAGCACCAGACCAGCACTATACCAGCTTAAACCAGCACCATACCAGCTTAAACGAGCACCAGACCAGCACTATACCAGCTTAAACCAGCACCATACAATCTTAAACCAGCACCAGACCAGTACTATACCATCTTAAACGAGCACCAGACCAGTACTATACCATCTTAAACCAGCACCAGACCAGCACTATACCAGCTTAAACCAGCACCAGACCAGTACTATACCATCTTAAACCAGCAGAGACCAGCACTGTACCATCTGAAACCAGCAAAGACCAGCACTTTACCAGCTTAAATCAGCACCAGACCAGCACTATACCAGCTTAAATCAGCACTAGACCATCTTAAACCAGCAAAGACCAGCACTGTACCATCTTAAACCAGCATAGACCAGCACTGTACCATCTTAAACCAGCATAGACCAGCACTGTACCATCTTAAACCAGCATAGACCAGCACTGTACCATCTTAAACCAGCAAAGACCAGCACTATACCATCTTAAACCAGCAAAGACCAGCACTGTACCATCTTAAACCAGCATAGACCAGCACTGTACCATCTTAAACCAGCACCAGATCAGTACTATACCATCTTAAACCAGCATAGACCAGCACTGTACCATCTTAAACCAGCATGGACCAGCACTACACCAGCTTAAACCAGCATAGACCAACACTATACCATCTTAAACCAGTATAGACCAGCACAACACCATCTTAAACCAGTATAGAGCAGCACTATACCATCTTAAACCAGTATAGACCAGCACTACACCAGCTTAAACCACAATAGACCAACACTATACCATCTTAAACCAGCACAGACCAGCACTACCAGCTTAAACCAGCACAGACCAGCACTACCAGCTTAAACCAGCATAGACCAGTCTAAACCAGGCATGGAAAGCATGCTGGTCTGTGGTGTGTTTTTTATTTTCAGCAGCTCTCCTGAGCTATTGCCAGACATCATTAGCGGGAGTGGATGAGTAGCATACGTCAAAATAGCTGTCTATACTGACTCATTTGCTCGCTTCCTCACAGACACACACGCATTACTATGCACACACACAAAGCCAGACACAGAGACACACACACAAACAAACACACAAACATAAACAGCGCTGGCTGCGGCTGGCTCTAAATCACACCAGGCTGCTTGCTCACACCGTTAGCATGAGATTTAGCTTAGCGGTTCGCTCAAATGTCCGCCTCTGATGAATAATTCACCACTCGTGCTCAAACTGCTCATGTGTCAGCCACACTCGCCACAGCTACACATCCACTCAGATGAAAAAAGCAGAGAGAGAGAGAGAGAGAGAGAGAGAGAGAGAGAGAGAGAGAGAGAGAGAGAGAGAGAGAGAGAGAGAGAGAGAGAGAGGCACCTGCGCTAGCAGCAGTACTAAGAAGGAATTAAACATTAGCGGCACTCCCAGACTCATAATCTTAATTCAAATCCGAGTGCAAGGCAAATTACTACGGTGCTGTTTGCCACAGGAGGCCGGATAGCCTCCGCCTCACGCCGTAGATCAATTAACATTTGATTCGGGTGACATTTTACCTTAAGAGGCCTTGCTAATTAGCGTCACAGCTGCACCGGGCTAACCATGAAAGACTGGCCACCGATGTCTGATGGAACACCAGCTAGAGTGCTCGGGTCAACCGGGGTTTGGCTGCCAGTGCGGTGCTCGGTGCTAATGCATGTGCCCACTTAGCCCTGCAGCAGGGGTTGAGGCATGTAGATATGGCACCAGCACACTGGCTGTGGCATTTCGAAGCAGCACGGCTGAGTGAGCAGCGGCAAAGGCGGCTGGTTAGCGCTGTTAGCTGCTGCCACGGTGAGAGTTCTCATTAAAGGAAACCTGTGGGTGTTTTTTCAAGCCTATTATCCCAACTCCACGCACACTGACACTCAAAGGAATAATGGCACCGCCGCATCTCTGATAATGGCTCGCCAGAGTGGACTGATAGGAGAAAAAGAGAAAGAGACAGAGAGAGAGAGAGGGAGAGAGAGAGAGAGAAGCGGAGGAAGAGAGGAAGAGAGGAAGAGAGAGAGAGAGAGAGAAAGGGAGAGGGAAGAGACAGAGATAGGGGAAAGAGGAAGAGAGAGGGAGAGAGAGGAAGAGAGGAACAGAGAGGGAAAGAGGAAGAGAGAGAGAGAGAAAGAGAGGGAAAGAGGAAGAGAGAGAGAGAGAGAGAGAGAGAGAGAGAAAGAGAGAGAGAGAAAGAGAGAGAAAGGGAGAGAGAGGAAAGAGGAAGAGAGAGAGAGGAAAGAGGAAGAGAGAGAGGAAAGAGGGAAAGGCAGAGAGAGAGAGAGAGAGAGAGAGAGAGAGAGAGAAGGAGGAAGAGAGAGAGAGAGAGGGAGAGAGGAAGAGAGAGAGGGGGAGAGAGGAAGAGAGAGAGAGAGAGAAAGAGAGAGAGAGAGA
The DNA here is from genome assembly GCA_024036415.1 of Prochilodus magdalenae. Lineage (NCBI taxonomy): Eukaryota > Metazoa > Chordata > Actinopteri > Characiformes > Prochilodontidae > Prochilodus > Prochilodus magdalenae. The sequence continues at coordinate 711,506 of JAMWET010004066.1, read as the reverse complement.
GAGAGAGAGAGAGAGAGAGAGGAAGAGAGAGAGGGGGAGAGAGGAAGAGAGAGGGGGACAAAGGAAGAGAGAGAGAGAGAGAGAGGAAGAGAGAGAGGGAGAGAGAGAGGGAGAGAGAGAGAGAGGGGGGGAGAGAGAGGAAGAGAGAGAGGGAGAGAGGAAGAAAGAGGGAGAGAGGAAGAAAGAGAGAGAGAGGAAGAGAGAGAGAGAGAGAGAGAGAGGGGGAGAGAGGAAGAAAGAGAGAGAGAGGAAGAGAGAGAGAGAGAGAGATATTCACCAGCTTTTTTTCCAATTTGCTGGGAACGGGGGCTGGAATTGCTGCTGTAGATTCGCTGCTGAAGGCCGGGGAGTCTGGCCACAAAAGGACATTACACTACTGAAATTCACATTCTGTAGTACAACATGACCCCATTGGCGTGGCAGCTGATTTTTAAAAAATGTCAAAATTTACAATTTAATCAAATCGCAAAATAGCAACGCGGCCTTCGCAGGTCTCAAAGGAATTTTAAGCCGCTGAGGTCAAAAAGCATTCTGGTGCACTCTGGAAGCACGGCCAGGCTTCCAAAGCGGTTCACTTTACTGCGACTGGACCACATTCTTCACGCAAGAGGAGCACAGACAAGGTGGACCACATCGGCTCCTGTAGCCTGAGGTCCTTCACAAATGCAAGCTTGAGGCCCTTGCATACGGCCTGCATATATTAGAGATGAGAAATCGGTATACTGTAAACTCTATATGACTAACAGCAGCTCTAAAACAGCAACTATAAAAAAAAGAAATAAGGAAACCGACTTTTGGATGCAAAGGCCTTGGACTGGGTTGGTGTAGCTCAGCGGACAACACCACTACCCACCTTAGAACCACTACCACATGTGGGAGACTGGGGTTCGAATCCCAGTTGCTGTTCTATGCCAATAAGAGTCCTTGGGCAAGACTCCTAACACTACACTGGCCTACTTCTAATATGAATACCCTTATAAGATGCTCTGGATAAGAGCGTCAGCTAAATGCCATAAAAATGTAAATGACTGTACCACTGCGAAATATCCCCAGGTATTCAGGGGGTCAGATGTTGGTTTGCTAATCTGCCATTGGCTGGCTACTCACCCAGCTGCTCTGATAGCCGACTAAATGTTTGGTTCAACAATCCTTTCTATGGAAATGCCCCTCTCGAGTTTGGTTAATTAAGTGAGATCCTACACTTTGAAAACACATCAGATCTCAATGGGAAAAAAATTGTTGACGGACAAAATGTCAATGACCTCGTCCTTTTAAACCATTCCTGTTTTGGGGGGTGTCTCATTGTTGCTCCTCTACTGCACCTGTTAATTTCATTAACACCAAAGCAGCTGAAACTGATTAACGGCCCTCCCTACTACTTAACCGACCAGATCGATATCCCTGAAGTTGACCTGAGTTGATGCTACACTCTGATTAAAAGGTGCTCCCTTTATTTTTTTGAGCAGTGTAGGTTACTGCCTATAATAAAGTTAGAGGTATCCCGGGTGTTGTTACAGCTGCTACAGGAACGCACCAATCGTGTTTCTCCTGGCGTGGAAGCCAACAGCACACGCCTACTGTTCTTACAGGGGTTGGACAATGAAACTGAAACACCTGTCATTGTAGTGTGGGAGGTCTCATGGCTAAACTGGACCAGCCTGGTGGCCAATCTTCATTAACTGCACATTGCACCAGTAAGAGCAGAGTGTGAAGGTTCAGTTAGCAGGTAAGAGCACAGTTCTGCTCAAAATATTGCAATGCACACAACATTATGGGACATACCAGAGTTCAAAAGAGGACAGATTGTTGCTGCACGTCTTGCTGGCGCATCTGTGACCAAGACAGCAAGTCTTTGTGATGTATCAAGAGCCACGGTATCCAGGGTAATGTCAGCATACCACCGAGAAGGACGAACCTCCACCAGCATCACGTAGTGACCTGGCCACTATCCTGCAAGAGGAATTGCTTAAACTCCCTCTGACCACTGTGCAGGACGCAGTATATGTCATTCCCAAGACCAACTGACGCTGGATTGGCCGCAAAAGGAGGCCCTACACCATACTAATAAATAATTGTGGTCTAAAACCAGGTGTTTCAGTTTCATTGTCCAACCCCTGTAGATTGTAATTATTTGATATGAGATGTTGGTGGACTTTAGTAGGAGACCTTAACCTGTGAGCAGGCACGTTAGAAGTTTCCACTGTTTCCCCATTTCTCATGGTCCACCAGCCACTGTTATTCGACCAGTCATATCTAGCGTTATATGGAAATGTGTGCACAACAACACAGTAATCTTCACAAGCTCTTTCCACTTCCCACAGCTGGACTGCCCACAGTTTTGTCCAGCCTTTTGAAAACAAGACTCTCAGAGGAAGGCTAAATAGAACAGAAGAAAAAAGGCCTCTTTGGAATTGACCAAAATTTATTGACCCACAGAACAGCTAAGAGCCGTGAGCCAAGGGAGCGCTTTGTGAATAGAGGCGGATAGCTACATCTTCTGAGGAGGCCTATGTGTGTGCGGTTTGTATGCGCCCATGGACGTGTGTGTTTTTGGTTATTGGCACTTTTGCCCCCAGGGGTCTTTCTTATGGATTTAAGCAAGATTCCCCTCAAAGTAACTCCAGAGCATTCTTTGAGTTTCTTTCTTCCATTCCCTGTTCAAAAGTCTGTTCGGAATAAACCGTTTGTGGTCCCAATTCCCCATCCTGCCTACTGATCCCCACTGGATTACCACAGCCTCGGTTTGGCTGTGATGTGCCGAGGCACTCTCCACACAGTTTCTTCCAGCATGCACACTTTGTTTTCCGGAGGTTTGTCAGACTCCTCCACTCTCGGGAGCACTGGATGACCCAGATTTGAACATCCAGGCAGGTTATAGACAGTGCTTTTGTCCAGCTGACCTCAGATCAGCTTTTCTTCCGTCATTTAAGCTTAGCTTTTGGTGGTGGAGAGCCGGTCCTGGATCAGCAATAAAGGCCGGGCGTCTATCAGAAGATCCTGAAAGGCAACAGAAAACCCTCAAATGTCAAGCTGTCCACAGCCGGGCGGAGATAAGGGCGAGGAAGCAGACTTTCATCTGATGCGCGGATCCTCTTTCAGACGGGGCCACCGTCACCCCGATGAAGCTATCGCTTGAGCGGCGGGGAGATGTAGTGCTTTGGGGATAAGAGATAGGTCAAATCGAGACTTTTGTGCTTGAACAAATAACACCCAGGGTTTGCCAGCTGGTGCTCAAGTCCAGAGAGCTTCAGGAGGATTCCTTTGTGCTGTAGTGGACTTGCTATACCAGGTCTGCCTATCAGAAATTCTGCTAGCTTCTTCAGAGTACAGTACCAGAAAGGGTTCTTTGGAGGGAAGATCATGTTGATAGAATGCTCTGTCCTGTGTAAATGTGAAGAAGGGCCTTAGGCTAAAGTAGACTCTACACCATTTAAAGACATGTATCACAGTTCCATGTCTGAGTGCAGGTCTGCAAGAACATCAGCCATGACGTAAACGATATCTGATTTAACTGGTTTAATGTAAAATCCTTTAAACCTCCTTGGTAACAGCAGTTCTCCCTACAACACCCATGCAAATGCAACCTAACACCACTGGGAGTCCCTTTGGTGTTAACCAATGCGTGCTGGTACCCAAGCTAAATTGCTACATTTCCTTCAGGATCGTTTATGTATGTATGTATCCATCCATCCATCCATCTATCCATCTATCTATCTAGGCCACTCATCTATTCCCTTAGTCGTTGAACAAAATCCTAGAGGAAACAGCAGTTCTGTCTTTGTTTAGCACCAGAGACACTTATACTCTTTTATCAGGACACTACAAGCCAAACTGAAGGTTCTAGATAGTCTGGGACCTCGCTAACAAGTTCATATCTTGTTGTCCTCCTCATCCAACAAGGTACACTGTAAATACAAAAGGATACTCAAGGCACCCTTCAGGTTTCCTCACCTTAGCACACTGGGAACCTTCGGGAACCCTTTCGAAAAGGGCCGTTCTCAGAGAAAGCTCTTTTGTAAGGTGCCCTGAAGTGCCTGGCATGGTCTCAGTGCTGAGATACGGTATATAGGCACATGGGCAAACTACAGTTCAGTCATGCTATTAATGGGTGTACTGTAAAAGCTCACCACACCTTTCGGTTACCGCTAGGACACAAGAGGACTTCGAGCAACTAAAGGAGTCTTCTAGTACTAGTTTGAGAGCTTGCTCTACAGCTGGCTCATCTTTCTTGCAACAGCTTGTTGACCATCGATGGTCCCTCCAGTAACCACGTCATATGAAAAGGTTTTTTGGGGAATCTAAAATGTATTTTTACTTCCCTGAGTGCTGAATTAAATACTCAAGGCAGCCGTTAAGTGCTTTACCACTACATGGTACAGCTCGACTTGACCCTACTTGCTTTTGGTAGATTCATTTTCTTCAGACGTGGCTGATGGCAGCTGAACAAACAGGGGAGTTTGGGAAATACTGCAGCAGAGTTAGATGATCTTGGTTCAAAATGATTCCGGTTGCTCAAAGGTGGCGCAAGAGTAAGCTATGCTAATCTGGGAGCTAGCATTAGCATACGTGATTAGAGCCAATTCTTTCGATTCACTTGGTGGTCGGTAGGGTTTTTAATGTTACTTGTTGGGATTGGCTCAGCTCGCTTGGAACCTTAATAAAGGTGATGTGGTATACGGATCCCAGTATACGGATCCCGTAATGGAAACCCAAACAAAGCATGCAGAGTTGGGTGGTGCCTCTACCGTTTGGTAGAAAGGCAGCTTTAGTTTTCAGTTTAATTAACCCAATAAGAGGATTGGGAAGGTAATGAGGCATAGGTTTAATTTGCTGGCCTGAGCAGGGTATGATTATCATTTTGTATTTAACAGTAAACTAAGCGAGCCCTCGCCATTTGGCCAAACGTGCAGTTTGTCAAAGTTGTCTGCACAGCGGGAGCTCAAAGGTGATGCAAGAGTAAGCTATGCTAACCTGGGAGCTAGCATTAGCATATGTGATTAGAGACAATTCTTTCGAATCACTTGGTGGTCTGTAGGGTTTTTAATGTTACCTGTTGGGATTGGCTCAGCTCACTTGGAACCTTAATAAAGGTGATGCGGTATACGGATCCCATAATGGAAACCCAAACAAAGCATGCAGAGTTGGGTGGTGCCTCTACCGTTTGGTTGAAAGGCAGCTTTAGTTTTCAGTTTTTTTAGTTTTTAGTTTAGAGTCACAACCTTACTCCAGAGAGCACTGTGGCGCTACCGTAGGAGCTCCGCATGCATTTCTACAACAGACGTAGCTATGTTTCCATTTTTCATCCCTTTAAGGGCCACATGTCATTTAGAGATTTCACGCACCATGTTTACGTCGATGGACTTCATGGCCGAAAAATGATCCCAACTGATTTTCCGTCACTGCTAGCCCCCTGTAACGCTACATGCTAAGCCCTTCCAGCCTGAATGACGAAATGTTGTACAGTAGTAGTGGGAAATAATGATGAGGATTGGGTTGCAGAAAGTAATTAACCCAATAAGAGGATTGGGAAGGTAATGAGGCATAGGTTTAATTTGCTGGCCTGACCAGGGTATGATTATCATTTTGTATTTAACAGTAAACTAAGCGAGCCCTCGCCATTTGGCCAAACGTGCAGTTTGTCAAAGTTGTCTGCACAGCGGGAGTTTGAGGACGAAAAGGTGATTAATCAACTATTAATCATGTGCAGCTGCCACTTTTTTTTTGCTGGTAAACTGCACAGATCATTAACTTGGGTTATGAGTACTGGAAATAGCGCCCGTACCTCGGGTGAGCGTCCCTCCTACGCCTCCGCAAGCCAGTTTCGCTGTGCGACGGAACAACAGACGTAATATTTCTGTAGCATTTCAGCCGTGAATGAACCGGAGTGGCTCTCCATTCAGCGGCGCACAATGTTAACATTTCTGGACGCAGAGGTTTGCAGGCGTGACACGCTCGTAAGGAAATACCGAGTGAATAAACCAACAATAAATGTGCAAATCAGACCTTTACGCACAAAAGCAAACCAGCTCAGCTATCTTAAACCCCTCTCTCAAATCCAGCTAAATGAATTCTGTGGAGAGGGTCAGATAGAATGGATAGAATGGAGAAAAAAAGTGCAGGTATTTCCCCCACTCACACCCCCCCATCCCCCCCGCACCCCCCACCGTCAAAGCCTGTCTCATTTTCATAAACCTGCCAAGGAAAGCCATTACTCAATAATTCATGTGCAATTACTGAAGAGACGCAACTGCCTATTTGTACTTAAACAAGGGAGGAGAGAGAGAGAGAGAGAGAGAGAGAGAGAGAGAGAGAGAGAGAGAGAGAGAGAGAGAGAGAGAGAAGAAATGTGGAAAGACAAAGAACAGAGAGAAACAGAGGGGAGAATAAGAGAGTAACAGGCAGTAGAGAATAAAAGAGAAGGACAAACGGAGAAAAAGAGAGAGAGAAATGTGGAAAGACAAACAGGAACAAACAGACAGAAGAGAAAATGAGAGAGACAGAAAAAAGAGAGGGAGAAACAGTGTAGTGAATGAAAGAGAAGGCCAGAAACAGGGAGAGAAAGAGTGAGAGAGAGAAATGTGGAAAGATAAAGAACAGAGAAAAGAGAGAGAGAAATAGACATTAGAGAATGAAAGAGAAGGAAAGAATAAGAGAGAGGTAGTTAGGACAAAAATACGAGAACACCAACAGAAAGAAAGATACAAGACAGAATAAAAAGAAACAGAATGAGGAGAAAAGAGGTGGAGTGAGTGAGAAACAGCAAGAGATGCAAACATGAGAGAGAGGACAGAGAAAGAGAAAGAAACTAAATGAAGAGAAAACAAAAAACGAAAGAGAGCAAGGAAGAGAGGAAGACGTAGAAAGACAGACACAAAGGGGAGAGAGACAGAAAAGAGGGAGAAGTGGGGAATGAAAGTAGATAGGAGTGAAAGAGAAAAGAAGGAAAGAGACAAATATGAGAAAGACATGAGAGGTAGAGAATAAGAGAGAGATGCAGGGAGAGTTGGAGGAAAACAGGAGAAAGACAAAGAAAAAAAAGAGGAAGAGTGAGAGAGAAAGAGAAACAAAGACAGAGAGAGAGAGAGAGAGAGAGAGAGAGATACTGCAAGCCTTTGGCTGAAGCTCCAGCAGACGATTCTCTGCTGTCACTCAAAGCGCTGCTATTTGCATTCCTAAAGAAATTCCATCCATTTCCCTCAGGAGACGGTCCGCCCCACTCTTATCTGCTGTGATCTGACAGTTCACAAAATACTCAGAGAGGGAGAGAGAGAGAGAGAGAGAGAGAGAGAGAGAGAGAGAAAGGGAAATGGAAGGAATGGAGGAGGGGATGGGGATGGGCCCGAGATGGAAGGAGCTTTTGTTTCCGGAGAACAGATAAGCTGCTTTAATACGAAAATATTGTTCAGAAGATTCATTAAATGGACAGGGGGAGGAGGGCCAACTAAGAATAAGGGAGCGAGAGAGAGATGGAAGGATGTAAAGACGCTGAAAGGAGAAGAACAAGCATCACAAATTAAAGCAGACTTTAATGGAGCCGAGGACAGAGCAGGGGGCAATATGCTGAGACTCGCCAGCCTACTGTTGCTTACTGCTGAGCCCCTACAAGGAGACCGGGAATACAGAGCGTTAGCAGCTAGCAAGCTCCCCGCACCTACTCCAGCTGCACACCCATCTACCCACACACTGTACACCCATCTATCCACACACTGTACACCCATCTATCCACACACTGTACACCCATCTATCCACACACTGTACACCCATCTATCCACACACTGTACACCCATCTATCCACACACTGTACACCCATCTATTCACACGCCACACACCCATCTACCCACACACTGTACACCCATCTACCCACACGTATAGCTCAGCAGCTAGGAAAGCATTTAGGATTGGTTGACAGCACAGAGATTCAGAGAAGTCGAAAGAGACCATGAGGTAGCTTTCATTTTCTGGTTTGTTATTTCCAGAAAACCAGTTTATGGTATTGAGATCCCAAACTAAATATGAAGTAAAGTTACATAAAAAAAAAAAAACTCTTTAACTCTTTAACAAGAAAAAGAATCTGTGATCCGAGAGAAACAAATTTTCTTATCTTGAGAGCACAAGAAAAACCAAGCTGTGATCTTAGGAAACAAATTCTCTCATCTTGAGAGCACAAGAAAAACCAAGCTGTGATCTTAGGCAACAAATTCTCTCATCTTGAGAGCACAAGAAAAACCAAGCTGTGATCTTAGGCAACAAATTCTCTTATCTTGAGAGCACAAGAAAAACCAAGCTGTGATCTTAGGAAACAAATTCTCTTATCTTGAGAGCACAAGAAAAACCAAGCTGTGATCTTAGGCAACAAATTCTCTCATCTTGAAAGCACAAGAAAAACCAAGCTGTGATCTTAGGCAAAAAATTCTCTTATCTTGAGAGCACAAGAAAAACAAGCTGTGATCTTAATAAAACAAATTCTCTTATCTTGAGAGCACAAGAAAAATGAGCTGTGATCTTAGGCAACAAATTCTCTCATCTTGAGAGCACAAGAAAAACCAAGCTGTGATCTTAGGAAACAAATTCTCTTATCTTGAGAGCACAAGAAAAACCAAGCTGTGATCTTAGGCAAAAAATTCTCTTATCTTGAGAGCACAAGAAAAACCAAGCTGTGATCTTAGTCAAAAAAATTCTCTTATCTTGAGAGCACAAGAAAAACAAGCTGTGATCTTAATAAAACAAATTCTCTTATCTTGAGAGCACAAGAAAAATGAGCTGTGATCTTAATAAAACAAATTCTCTTATCTTGAGAGCACAAGAAAAACAAGCTGTAATCTTAGGCAACAAATTCTCTCATCTTAAGAGCACAAGAAAAACCAAGCTGTAATCTTAGGCAACAAATTCTCTCATCTTGAGAGCACAAGAAAAACCAAGCTGTGATCTTAGGCAAAAAATTCTCTTATCTTGAGAGCACAAGAAAAACCAAGCTGTGATCTTAGGCAAAAAAATTCTCTTATCTTGAGAGCACAAGAAAAACAAGCTGTGATCTTAATAAAACAAATTCTCTTATCTTGAGAGCACAAGAAAAATGAGCTGTGATCTTAATAAAACAAATTCTCTTATCTTGAGAGCACAAGAAAAACAAGCTGTAATCTTAGGCAACAAATTCTCTCATCTTAAGAGCACAAGAAAAACCAAGCTGTAATCTTAGGCAACAAATTCTCTTATCTTGAGAGCACAAGAAAAACCAAGCTGTGATCTTAGGTAACAAATTCTCTTATCTAGAGAGCACAAGAAAAACCAAGCTGTGATTTTAGGAAACAAATTATCTTATCTTGAGAGCACAAGAAAAACAAGCTGTGATCTTAGGAAACAACTTCCATTATCTTGAGATCACTAGACGATGAAGTCTTTAGATCACTAGATGTCTTTATATGCCAAAAATGATATCTACCTCACGGCTTCTCTAGACCTTTGTGGAGAGCCACTGTTGCTGCACGACGTATTGTGTAATGCATGCTGGGTATTGCAGTAAATGAGTACTGATTAATGAAATCAGGAAAAGGATGTAAATCCGTCGGACTGATGAGGCGGAGGGTGATGAGGCGGAGGATGCTGCGCTACAGATTACTAGCATACTGAACTCCGGTTTAGGCTGAAGCGTCTCTTGACAGGACACTCTGCAGAACATTCACAGCAGCTTGTAAGGTTCCAGCGCTAGTCTCTTAGGCTAAGTCTTTGTTGTTTCAGCTGAAAAGAGAAAGACAGTGGAGAGCTCCTCAGAGAGAACCCAGAGGGGGAACCGGGAGTCACGGAATGGGGCCTCGGGTAAACACTTGAAAGGGGCTAACATCCCAAACCGTGACAAATTCACAGAGTAAAGAGGTTTATTTTTACGGGACTGGCCGTCTCCGGGATGCGTGGCCCCATCCATCAGAGCGGACCCTCTGGCAGCTGGGGACAGAACCTGATGCTCGTTTTTCGGCGAGCGTTAATTAGCCTAATTAATTAGTGTGCTGGGCTCAGCTGTGATTAGTGTAGGGCTCGTTGGCGCTATCTTACGGGGGAAGCTGAGTGTGGATGATGGAAAGCAGAAGCTAGCTGGACTGTGAGAAGCGAGCGCTTTGTGGGAATCTGGTGCTTTTCCTGAGGTCTTGATACTGCCACTGACAGTAGAGGGCACCAGAGTGCAAGTTAGTAACCCCAGCACCCAGTGAGGAACGTCAGGGCTTTATAGGCCTTCGGAGAACGCTGTTCTGAAGTCCTGTTGTGTGGTCACTATGCACATTTGCATACGACTGTTTTAGTTAGGCCTACAGCAGTTTATCTTGAGGTTTCAAGGAGCATTTCAGCGTCAACTGGTTTTTACATGTGCAATACAGGGAAGCCAATCAGAACAGAGCTCATTTACATATGGGAGGGGCTGGAAAATGGTAAAACGTCATGAGTAGACATCAAGAGAAAAAGTGTACATAGCTCTTAAATAGGTCTATTCAGCTCCAAATGGATGTGTACAGCCTCAAATGACCATGTTCAGTCAAAAACAGCCAAAAAGCGTTCAGGTGAATTAGCTTAGTGCTAACATACGACCCAAATCCCATAAAGGTAGCAGCAGAAATTAGCATTACTGTTGTTTTACCTTTTTTAAAATTATTATTTGGCATTTGGGTCTGAAACTAAAGGCCTAGCTGTAACAGTCATGATTCCGCCCTGCCAGCACCATCCCTCCACACACGCCGTGCTGAGGGATGTATGGCCTGTCTGAGTCCTGATAAATGACTCGCTCAGATTGGTAAATTCCCGCACTTTTTCCTGTGGGCAGTCGCGCATAAATCACAAGAACCGACTAAAGCCTGGCAGTGCCAAAACAGCAGCACTCCCGCACACACATTCCCAGCCGTGCAGTTTCAGGTCTAAAGCTACATTTACCCCGGACGTGAATGCGTCGCCCGCATATGAGCGTTGCGAGGGCGTTCACTGCGGAATCTGACTGAGATATGAGCTGGTTCGGTCAATATTTATTGAGTAACTAATGCTGTGCTCGAATAATAAGTCAATGCAGGTGGCATTAAACTAATGCTTTCCAGAGCACTGATAACTTGAGGCCATTGATCATCACTTGCAGTCAATAGCAGTAATTTCATTATAGAGTCATATGCAAGTTTGGGCATCTCGGGTCATGTTATTGTTGATTTGCTGCACTATGCACCAAAGCATTGAATTCCAGAGTTCTGCTCACTTCCATGGCCACAGGTGTAGAAAACCAGGCACCTAGGCATGCAGACTGCTTCTACACACGTTAGTGAAAGAATGGGTCACTCTCAGCGTGGTGCCGTGCCACCAGTGCAGCAACAAGTCCAGTCGGGAAATCCTCTCACTCCTAAATATTCCACAGTCAACTCTCAGTGGGATAATAACAAAGTGGAAGCGATTGGGAACGACAGCAACTCAGCCACAAAGCGTAGGCCATGTAAAATGACAGAGCGGGGTCAGCGGATGCTGAGGCGCATAGTGTGCAGAG
>JAMWET010004066.1:687500-695000 GCA_024036415.1 Prochilodus magdalenae | reverse complement strand
TTGGTCAGTAAGTAAAGAACACAGTCTCTGATTGGTCAGTAAGTAAAGAACACAGTCTCTGATCGGTCAGTAAGTAAAGAACACAATCTCTAATTGGTAAGTAAGTAAAGAACACAATCTCTGATTGGTCAGTAAGTCAAGATCACAGCCTTTAATTGGTCAGTAAGTAAAGATCACAGTCTCTGATTGGTCAATAAATCAGTATCACAGCTTTGATTGGTCAATAAGTAAGGAACACAGCCTGTGATTAGTCAATAAGTCAGGATCACAGCTTTGATTGGTCAGAAAGCAAAGAACACAGTCTTTGATTGGTCAGTAAGTAAAGAACTCAGCCTCTGATTAGTCAGTAAGTAAAGAACACAGTCTCTGATTGGTCAGTAAGTCAAGATCACAACCTTTAATTGGTCAGTAAGTAAAGAACACAGTCTCTGATTGGTCAATAAATCAGTATCACAGCTTTGATTGGTCAATAAGTAAAGAACACAGCCTATGACTGGTCAATAAGTGAGGATCACAGCTTTGATTGGTCAGTAAGTAAAGAACACAGCCTCTGATTGGTCAGTAAGTAAAGAACACAGCATTTGATTGGTCAGCTGCTTCGACCCATGGTGTCAGTGGACAGCTAACACTCATATTTACTCATTTCCCCCGAAAAATTAAAAAAGACATTCAGTTGTGGATTCACTGGAACACCACGAAAACAATTCCTCCAGGAAAAACCCAGAGACTTTTCATTTATGATGTGCTGGACCTGGTGATTGTTCTGGACCTGACGATTGTTCTAGAGCTGATGACTGTGGACCTGAGAGGGTAAACCACCAGTGAGTTTAAAACTACAGGAATGGGTTTACTGGAGACGACGTTCATGATAAAATGGCTCAAAACTGAAAAACAACTCTGGGTTTATTCCACGACCGTGGCTGACGCCAACAGTAAGGAACACTGACCTCCCAATGAAGCACCTGCTGACCACTGCCACAACTGCTACTCTCACCTACATTAATAGGCTACGGTTGGTAAGGCAATAGAGGGCTTCGCTTCTTATACTGCACTGAGCATAGCCTGATGTTTGAGCTGACCACACTTACTCTACTGTTGTCCTCTTCAGACCATATGTCGTGCAGTCGACCCCTACGGGGCTCCATATTGACTCCGGTCCTGATTGTCCCTTTCCTGCTCTGGCACTGTCCAGTAATTATCACCTGCACCTGTTTCTAGCTATGGACTCATTAGGACTCCTCTCTGTACTGCCTCAGTTAGCACATGTCTGTGCAAAGTCAACGCTGCCAGGAAAAAGGGAGGAGATCTCTCACAAGGGAAAAAAACCTTCATTTTTTCTTTCCTCATTTTTTTTCACACCACTTGAAACCAGCAGCCACCCTTCACACCGTGAACATTTTATGATGACACGCGCTGAAAGCAAACCTTTCAGACGTTAACAGACAGTGACAATCACATTATCTGCAATACTAAATGTGAATGATTTTTTTTTCTGCATGCCTTTAGCTCATGCGCAACAAGCTCATGACTGTGAAGGGATCCATTTATGCATCTGAATCCACATCAACCCAAACAATGAAATTTCAATATTCTAATTACCTGGTGAGTGTTACTGAGAACAGTTTAGTGTACTAAACCATAAACAAGAACAGAAATGATTAGACTGAGATTAGATTAGATTAGATTAGATAATTCACTTGTATAAAGACGTAGGAGGCCAAAAGAAAACGACTGACACTCCAAGGCAGACTGTCGTGGAGGTCATCTTCAACAACGACTCCTGCATGGAGTTGTAGAGGTTCCTAATGGTGTCCTGTGATAATCCATCCCATGCAGCTTTGGTAGAGTGTCACCAGACCTTCTGAACGTGTGACGTCTACAACCAACAACGTTACACATTCAGACAAACTAACTCTTGCAGGAACTGTGTGAGGATATTCAAGCTGCATGGGATGGATTATCACAGGACACCATTAGAAACCTCTACACCTCCATGCAGAGAGATGTCTGGCATGTGTGGCCCGGTGCTATACTGAGAGACACTACTTCTGTAGGTGTAGCTCAATAAATATTCCACATATCTACATTTATCATTATTTATTGTTCCTGGTGACCTTTATCTTCATTTCCAACAGCTCTGCAATCCCACGCTTCCTTCTGGGTGCAGCTATTCTTTTGGTGATGAGGGTACCTAGAGGCAGACCTTGAATTTAACAGTATTAATGTCTATCTGGTTGAACAATTTTGGTGCATTGGCCCACTTTTCTGGGGGCTGTAAGTAATTGCTCAGTTATTGTTCCTGGTCATTTTTTCTTCCTGCCGAATAGCATTGCAATCTGACATGCAGATTTTTTGTTAAGGATGAGCGTAGTTTCCAATACTGGAGACTAAAAGCTAGCAAGAAAATGGGACTCCTAACAACCACCTGAAAAACCTGATGGACTAGAAACACTGTCCTCTTTCACACTTAACGCTTACGTCATTAAAGGCACAGGGGAAAATCCAGCTCTATCGACCCAACCTCTTGTTTCAGAGTCATCCAGGATCTCTAATGACACAAACTCCACATGAGCTTTCCAATGAGCCCTGCTGGGAGATCTTGCTAATTTGTATCCAGCTTTGGTGCACTCTAAGGGGCTTGCTGAGATGCCGTTTGAGGCAAACACCCCTAAAGCCAGAGAGGTATAAAGTGCCATAACTGGGCAGAAGTGAGATTAAGTGAGAGTGACCTCAACCTTTACAGGATTATATGGTGCTATTCTTCCTCTCCAACCACATGCTCCTTTTTATTACAGTCCTCGTGAAAATGGAGATAACGATGTTCAGTTTCTGATATTTGAAGCTCTGAAGATTGCCGGGGAAATGTTAGAACAAAGCCAAACTCCACAGTTCAGTAGAGCATGACGTGCCCTTTCCAGCAATCCCTGGATGCACCGCTAGCCTTCAGGGATCCAGAGATATGGAACTTGATATCTTGAATCCAACGTTGGTGGAGTTCCCAAGAACAGGGGAGTTTAAAGCACCATAAACCAGGTGAAGATAAGAGAGACTAGAGGGTGCTATGTTACTTCTCGAACCCCATGCGACTTCTTATTGGAGTCTTCAGGAAAATGGAGATAACGAGGTTCAGTACCTGATCTTTGAAGCGCCTTTAGATCAGTTTAAAAATGTAGGAATGAGGTTAAACTCCACACGCCATTGGAACGTGACTTGTCCTTTACAGCAAACCCTGGATCAAGCATTGCAAGTCAGGATACCTGAGATTCGGAATCACCAGGTGCTCCTCACTTGTCTTCTCTGAGGCTTCCATGTAGTAGTGTAGCATCAGAATCACATGATCGGCAACCAGTCAACATCAAGCTGAAATCATCAATGCTGTGTAGTAAAGTCAGTAAGTCTATACAACGCCTAAAGTGTAGCTCTCAAAAAGCCCATCTGCTGGTGTTCTCAGAACAATGGCCCACCCCAGAGTCCACCCCTAACATCTCCAAAGTCAGTGGAATCATTTGGATGGTGAGAAGAAGAAATGCAACCAACTTCTAAGGCTGAACTTTGGAGATGTGTGTGTAGATTTCTATGAGAAATTGAACATGGGTCTCCCAAAATAAGCACAACAGACACAATAACAGTAAAATCTGATATTTTATGCAGATGGTTTTTATGTTTACTCAGTCATTATTGTCATAACCTGCTGATATCTGCGCCCCATGCACATTCATTTAATTATTATTATTGCACTGCCTTATTGTCTCGAGTTTTACATATATTTTCTATGGGTCTACAGTCATAACAGTATGTTGTAAGAATGTGAAGATGAACGGACCTACAGAAATAGCCCAAGTTTGGAAAGATGTCTGGTTCCATTGACTTACATTAAAGTTAAATGAGGTTTTTGGCTTCCCCTGTAAAGCTGCCATTTTGCAGATACTTGTTTTCCTTTGGACAGAGATGATATTTTCCTTGCCTCATTGACTCAAAGTGAGATTTATTTATCCATAGCAAACTGTACTATTTATAGTTTAATAGTTAATAACATCGCTGAGCTGGTACCGATATCTATCTATCTATCTATCTATCTATCTATCTATCTATCTATCTATCTATCTATCTATCTAACAGCTGTCTCTTAAAGGCCATTCTGACTGGAAATGAAATAAACGATGGGTGGACTCTGGCTTTTCACAGCTCTCTCTCTCTATATATATACATATATATATACACACACACGTTTGTGACTGTTTTCAACAGCTAGTTTGCTCATTTTTCCCTGAGTGTTCCTCTCGTGTGCCTCTCGTCTGTATAGCAATTAGCATAGCGAAGATTGAGTTAACACTCGAGTCCACGAGAGGCCTTTGAAACAGACCATTGTGTGTCCATCAGGTTTACAATTCAACTTAATAGAGGCTGTGATCCTTAACTCTATTGTGCCTTTGTTAGAAAGAGACAGGAGCAGGGGTCCCATCATGTGTGTGTGTGCGTGTGTATGTGTGTGTGTGTGCGTGTGTGTGTGTGTGTATGTGTATATATATGTGTGTATATGTGTGTGTGTGTGAGTGTGTGTGTGAATGTGTGTGAGTGTGTGTGTGTGTGTGTGTGTATGTGTGTGTGTGTGTGCATGTGAATGTGTGTGTGTGTGTGTGTGTGTGTGTGTGTGTGTGTGTGTGTGTATGTGTGTGTGTGTGTGTGTGTGTTCTCCTCATTTCCCCTGAGAGATGTGTAAAAGAGGTGGGGGGGTCAACACACTTGGCATCTCATAAGCCCCCCTCCGAAGACACCGATTGGCCGATGGCATCTGTTGCCGCTGCCGCCACCAACCCCCCCCACCCACAGAGCCTTTGCCATGGTGCTGCCGTGGCGACGCTATGGCTGGTTGCCTGGCGATGGCTGTGGGTTTTTGACCTTGCCTTGTGCTGTGCTTTTCTCCGAGCGGCGAGCGCAGCTGCCATCTGTGCAGTCAACTCCAGGGAGCTGCCGCAACATTGTCTGAGCAGTGATTAAAAAGTGGGGGGAGAAAAAAAAAGAGGGAAAAAAAGACTCTTGGCAGAATCCATCCTTTCCCAAAGACAGATTAGGAGCGTCACAGCGGCGTCCCAGCGCTGCTCTAATTGGTTCTCATCTTTACCCTAAACGTGTTTAATGAAAGAATGCTCGGATGGCGCGTGTTCACGGACTCCTTTCTGACTGATTGACACATGGCTCCGATTCAGGTATCAGTTCATTTCTCTGCTGGATCGGAGCCAAGACATCCCAGCATGAGAAAGATTCCCTGACAGGCCGGGCGCAGACTAAATGCACACGGTCGCATGAAAAACGTTTGAACAAATGACGTTCCTTTGGTTTTCTAGGTGAAATTAAAGGGGTAAGACTTTACATTGAGTGTTAACATACTAACATTCAGCAATACATTAGTTAACACTGCCTCTAACACCACGTCAACATCGCCCACCTCCACCCCTACTGCAAAACCTGCAGGAACTGTAGGACATCATTAGGAACCTTAACAAGTCCATACCAACTCATCTGGCATGTTGCATTAGCACACTGAGAGACAGACTTCTGCAGGTGTAGCTCAATATATATTGTCCATATCCGTCTAAATGGTACCACTTCAGAATAAGGTTACAATTGGTTATTAGTTAGGTCATAAACACTTTATAAATGATTAATAAGCAGTTATAACACATTATTAAAAGGAGCTCCTCCATATGATGCATGTGAATATGTATTGGAGCTGACGGGGTTATGTGGGCTGATGGAAAGGACAATGTAAGATTAGTAAACATCAAAATCTGAACTTTAACAGTATGAAAGAACGTGTGTTCACTGTTAGGCTAATAAGTCACAGTTGTCCATCTTATTTATGTGTTATAAGTGCTTATTAATGATATTATTGTGTTTATGGCCTCATTAATAACTCATTAGTAAACTCATTTTAAACCATCCATAACCCCTTTATAAAGGTAGCCTTATTTTAAAGTGGTACCGTCTATATGTATCATCATTTATTGTTCCTGGATACCGTTATCGTCCTTCCCAACAGCGCTGCAGTGCCACACTTCCTTCTGGGTGCAGATATTCTTTTGATGATGATCATATTTAACTACATGTTTACATAGTACTGCCCATCAGTTAGTCAACGCTCAACGTAAAGTACTACCAAAGCGGGATTGTTCACCTGGAGCTGACCTTCATTAAACCTTCGGTCTCTGTTTTATGTTACGTCCCCACCATTTACATACGACAACAGCGCAACAACATCAAAATGAGGGAAGGTGGGGAGAAATCTATCGATCCAGGCTGTGAAGGGGATGCTGGCACTATTCATACCCTATCCAAGGACCTGAGTCGTCAGTGGGCATGCCTGGCATTCATCTTTGATTACGGCTGAAGTTCGCTTCCTATTTGACAGCCTCTTAAACAAATTTCCAAATTCCCAAATTTCCAAATTCCCAAATCCCAAATTTCCAAATTCTCAAATTTCCAAATTCCCAAATTTCCAAATTGCAGCTTCTACAGGCACCAGAGTGTAACTGTAGCACATGTAGGGTGGAAGTCATAGGGTTTCTTTATAGACACCAGACACAGTTTAAAATGCTGAATGCATGCTTTTTCAATTCCCAGTTTTAACCACTGATATAAGCATCTCTCAGTTCTTCACGCTAGAACCGTGTCTACAATGTCAATATATCCATATCCAAAGCAACCGACGCCTACGCTACCGAATACACAGTTAGCACAGCAATGGCTACATCTCAGCAGCTAATCCACATGTGGATGTGAGATTAGATCCAAGTGCCCTCCATAAACATAAACTACAAAGTCTTGTGACAGGAAGCTTGTCGGCTAGCTGCAGCTGTACGAGGCCTTGGGATCAGATCAAACGTCCTAATAGACACGGGGCGATGAGAGACCATCACCAACAAGAAGAATCTTGATGCTATCGGAGCAGCTTGACGGCTTCTTGATGATCCATGGTTCAGCAGAAGTGGCTGCAGGGATTAGATCAAACGTCCTTGCGGACGGCCATGAAAACACACACGCTGAGCTTCGGAATGGCGCTGCCCGCTGAGGGCTTGTCTACAGGGCCCAGCGCTGTGATGGAAGATCCAGAGGGAGCCGGAGAAATTGAATCAAGACAAACAAACGATCAGAGAGAGAGAGAGAGTGTCTGAGATGGAAAGACACACTTCTCTGAAGTTTCCTCCAAGTGCTCTCCTACACACATACACCCAGGGGTTAAACTGGAATTTGGAAGGTAGGGGACGTTTACCTGGCAGTTCACCTGAAAGGAAGAGCCGAGGCAGCCATCTCGTTCATTTAGCTAACTCCGAATCAAAACTAGGAGCCACCAGATCAGTCCTATGGAGCCAAACGCGACCGCATAACTGGAGTGTTTGGGGAGAACCAGGAATGTTTGGGGAATGTTGGAATTTTATAGCCATTTGGGACGACTGCATATGAGATATGAGATCCTATTATAAAGACAATACGACATTACAG
>JAMWET010004066.1:680000-682500 GCA_024036415.1 Prochilodus magdalenae | reverse complement strand
AAATTCCAACAGTCTAAAAAGAACGTTCCTCAGCGTGGAAATAAAAGACCTTGAGGTATTTACGATTCAGGGATCCCAGTGAAATCCCTCTCCATGAATTTCAACCCTCCAGACAGCACTGCATTATAAACCAGCCTGATATATCACCACCATCCATCACTGCATCCACAAAGGCAAGTTGAGACTCTACTAAGCATAGCAGTCATAAGCTGCATAAGTCAACCATGTCAGGACACACCACTTCTCTGTACTCAAGCTTATCTGAACTGAACTGACGCTCAGAGGAAACGTGCGTACGGTACGGTCTGACGAGTCAACCTGTTTCTAGACATAATGGGCGCCACGTGAAGCATCCACAATAATGCCAGTCTGAAGTTCGAAATCCAGCATCTGTGATGGTACAGAGGGATATTGGGTAACCTGCACATCTGTGAAAGCACCGTTAACACTGGACCCTTTCTGGAGCAACATCTGCTGGCTTCTAGACCGGGCCAGCTTTTTCTTTTTCAGGGAGATCAAGGCGTATTCCACCAAGACGACCTCAAGACACAATACCACAGCATGCAGGCGTGATCATGAAAATGCAGACGCAAGGCTGATCTGCCTGCAGTCCAGAACTGTCTCCCAATAAAACTGGGATCTATTATGATCACAATTTGGCAACGAGTTGCACGGTTAGTCTGACAGCAAAAATCTGTGTCTCAAAGTGTCAAAAAGGAGACTGATGTGGCACAGTGGTACACCTGCTCAGGTCCCAGTTTTTGGAGTGTGTTGTCAGGCATCAGGTTTGACGAAATGACGGTATATTTACCAAACACAGTGGAGGTTATAAGGTAAAACGTATCACTGTCAATATAACACACATCAAACAGGGTATACTGGTCACTGCCTTGGTGACTAGAATGTAAAAAAATGATACGTATTTATTGATATCATCCAAATCGAAAAAATTTCCTCTCTTACCACAATCTGAAAGTAGTCACTGGGGATGACCACCTCTCCGTTCTTCACCCAGTGCACACTGGGCTGAGGGTTTCCCGTCACGGAACATTCCATCTCTATGTCCGTGCTTTCGTACGCGTACATGTTGGATGGGTAGTTCAGGAACTGAGGGGGAACTGTGGACAGAAAGACAAGACCAGTTGGTTCCCAACAAACCACTCAAGAGTTCAGTTCATATTCACTTCATAGTAAAACAACTCGGTGCTGAACGCCGAGCCAGCGCCCCAGGGTGGCCAGTGTCCTCTAAACTGGACTACTGCATCCCGTCAGCTTTGCACTTTTACCCAGTAAGGCAGGCTAACCTTTAGACTGCAAATGCTAGAGATGGGTTTCCTAGCTCAGCAGACATCAGGGATCTCCAAATCAAGCCTTCAGTCCAACTAACACTGTAAGTCTTCTGCATGAACGTTTATCACTCTGGTGGTGCAGCCGAGCTGTCCACCTCCAGAAATCAGCAGTCACAGTCAACTTTGTTTCTTTAAACTGGCTGCAACATTAGTGCTCTCACTTTTGAGGAAGAGGATTGAAAAGCCCAGGGACCTCTGCTCCCTGTAATTGAGCTGGAAGGAGCCTGAAGGAGCTGTGTTTACATGGCGTCAGTGTTGAGCTGCAGTTATGGAGATGAATGGAAGCTGAAAGCTCTGGGGTTTCAGGACAGTAGCCGTACTAAAGTAGAGCATGATGAGCGTAGCCAAGCGTGACCCGACTGCTTAGAGAGAAAGGCAAGTCTTCCAATGTACCTATTATCCAAAGTAAACAGAGTTACCAGCATCACCCTTTCATCAGTTCCCTCATGGTTCTGGGAGTTCGGGTATCATTATTGACAATGGCCAGTGCTGAGAATAGGGTTTTATTTTGGGGGTGTGTTTGGGGGGTGTTGGTGTGCATGGGCAGGAGTTTAATGTTAACTAATAGTGAGACGGCAGCCTGGATGTATTATTTGTATAGTTTAAAATCAAAAGTTTTAACAAAATAATATATATTTATATAATATAAAATACATAAAAGCATTTCTGATTGGTGCTTGGAGATGCCAGTCATTTCTTTCAGTTCAGTATTATTTCAACAGCATTTCTAACCATGGTCACTGCTACAAGCTAAAGGGGAAAGTCAACATCAGCAAACAAACAGGGAGAACCACTGAAGACTCTTCAAGAAAACCTGTAAGAGCATGAGAAGGGACCACTGAGAAAGAACCATGACTCAAAAGGTAAATATCCTAAAAGCATGAGAAAGAACCACTGAGAAGAACCAAGAACCAAACGCATCACCTGTCCAAGAACATGAGAAAGAACCATAGAGAGGAACCAACACTCAAAAACAGAAACTCCCTAAGAACATGAGGAAGAACCACAGAGAGGAACCAAGAACCAAACACAGAAACTCTCCAAGAACATGAAGAACCACAGAGAGGAACCAAGAACCAAACACAGAAACTCTCCAAGAAGATGAAGAACCACAGAGAGGAACCAAGTCTCAAAAACAGAAACTCCCTAAG